>JASVEL010004544.1:0-114761 GCA_032618575.1 Nicotiana noctiflora
CTATTTCTTCCTTCAATCTAAGTTTTGATAATATATTTGTCAACTAATGCCGCCTGTTTTCATCAAAGAAAACAAGAAGAAGTTGGCCAAGACTTGCTTACTGAAAACGGACATAGCAGCATGGACGTGGTGGGAAGCAAAGATAGCGAAGGAGAATTCCTATTACTTCATATGTGAAGGAGAGTGGCGAAAGTTTGTGGCGCATCACAAAGTAGAGTTAGGGGATTTTTGCTCTTTTTTCTAGTTGATAAATCAACATTTCATGTACTTCCCTACTGTCAGAAAACTTGTAAAAATCTTTGCAGGAGACAACTATTTGAGGAACTCAGCAGTTCCTCCGAAGAGGAACCTGACGTAGCAATCCGACTGTCAAGAAAATCTAAGAAAGTTAAAACGGAGCCAAAAGAATTGCCAGGTAATATTGATCTGTTTATGCGTTTGGGGTGTATTTATATGTTTTCACTTCGTCTGTACATGTAGGTTTAATCACGAGCAGGCCACAAGAAAATACATGACTCATGTAGATCATATTTGACTAGTAATTGGATTAAGTGTTAATTAGTGTTAAGCATAAGTTAAAGTCTTATAAGTCTAGCTAGACACTTGTATATACATTGTCGTCGTAAGTGTAATATATAAGACGCGCATGAGATCCTTATAAAATTTGCCATAAGAAAACAAGTTAATGTAATAATTTGTGTCCTAATATATACATATATAGCAAAATGGATATGAAGAATTCAAATAACCCTTTCAAGTAGTTAGGTATTGATTAGTGTCTATATATGTGCATGAGAATGACAGGTGTTGCAGAAGAGGAAGCTCAGAATGGAAGTAAAGAAAATGGTCGAAAAACACTTAGATATAGTGTGGTGAACTTGAAAAATCAAAATCCATACTATGAAATGGCAGTAAGAAAGACACACTCGCTTTTTGTAGTAAGGTTGAACAACATCTGTCTTTTATTTTCATAATTTGATTATTATTTTCATGTGTTTGATGACTATATATATGTGTTTAGACTATCCCAATGACCTTCGCAAGGTGGAGTGGCATAATTAAGATGAAGAAAACAACATTGATTAATGGAGAAGGGAAGAAGTGGAAAGTGGATATAGAGCATATTGGCCCAAGGGTTCTCATAAAAGGGGGATGGGCTGCCTTCAGAAAACAAAACAAGATAGCTGCCAATGGTGAAACTTGTCGCTTCAAGTTGATTCAGGGACGTAGACGTGGGCGTGGACCAAGTTGTTATGTTTTACAGGTTGAAAAGATCTCCAAACCTTGAAGTAGCTCATATATATATATGTAGTTCGTTTCTTTTGGTTCTGTTTGTAGTGAAGATGGAGAACTAATAGTAATTAATGGACATCTTTTCTCCTTATATATTTTAAGATTTTGTTTACTCATACGTGTTAGTAATACTATATAGTATGTCTAATTGAACTTCATTTATCCAGTACTGCTAGGGATGGCAGGCAGGGTAGGGCGGCGGGAATTTTTAAAAATATATTAATGGGGCGGGGCAGGCATGGTCTTTTTTTTTTTGGTGGAATGAAAGATTTTATTCATCACCAAAACAAAACATTGAAGTATAGCAAAGAAACATCGCTACCATCTGACTATATAATCTATACTTACTCGTCTAGGCACAATTAGTAAGTCTATTTTCGTATTCTGTACAAGTATTATTTCTAACTTGTAATAATAAATATACTTCTTCTATATATCGTTGTCCCGCTTCTTTCTGTTGATTATCTCCATCACACGCACTTTGCATTCCTGTTTTATCTGAGCACATATCTTGCTAGGCATAGGCACAACACTTTTCCATAAAGCTTCATTTCTTCCCCTCCATATGTATGTGGTAGCTCAATGAAGCCAATATTGCATAGGAGAACTCCCTTCTAAATTTGCTCCCCATCTTCCTCCTAATTCTTTTCCATAGATGATGCCCTTCATAGCTTGTTATGCTTATTTTTAGCCATTGCAGAACTTCATTGATACACAACTTAGAGAAGTGACATTCATAGAACAAGTGCTCTATAGATTCTGGGGCATTTCCACACAATCCACATAGGCCATCTGAGCAGATCCCTCTGTTGGTTAGCCTATCCTTAGTTAGCAGTTTCCCTTGCATCATTAGCCAGCAAATGAAGCTATATTTTGAAACATTTTGGACATTTCAAACTCATCTTCCACATTGACAAGTATCCAGTGTCCCTCTTAACCAGGCGTATTCTTTCATGATTGTATATCCTACTGCTTGCCTTTGCCATCTGCCCTGGTTGTACCCTTCTGCGACCTTATCTCTTATATGGCATATTTTTTCCCAATACCAACTGCTATCTTGGGGAGCCCTGTATATCCACCAATACTTAAAAAAATAAAAAAAAAAGATATGTAGATGATAGCTTTTCGGGAGGAAATTGGAAAGAATTGTTGCTTTTTAGCGATAAAAGATTATTTTACTCTTGGAGTAATATGACATACGATAGAAAAATTTGAAGATGTTCGAAGACGACAACTCCAGAAGGAATTCCAAAAATTTGAACAAAAAATTCCAGATTCTGACATTCATAAAATCATAATTTTATGTAATTTTCAATATGAATTGAGGTTAGTTTAGTAGAAAATACGGACTAATAAAAAATAAAGGAAAAAGAGACCAGGCAGTGGCTAAAAATTGGTGAAAATTTTATACGAAGCGGGGTAAGGCGGGTCAAAAGCTTGTTGTACTGCCCTTCCTACACTATTGACCGCATGGAAAATATGAATTTGCTCAATTACTATGACTTGCATACTTAGGTCACTCGCATTAAGGTAGAGTAGCGTCGCGCTACGGATAGTGTTATTTAACCATATATAGAGTAGCCCATGCCATTTGAATTAGGACTTGAACACTCGGAAAAGCTTTTAGGCAGTGAAAGTTGGAGTATTTTCTAGTCCTATAAACTTGGTTACAATTATTGATGACGAATTCAACCCGAAATCGCTTGACTCGCTCATGATCTAACTCGTCTATAACTGCCTTTTTATAATACTGGTTACCCATTTTAAACACACAATAAAATGGTTGTATACAGTTAAAATCAGACTCGTCCCTTGTGTGACTAATCGAGAATGTAATATGATAGGTTAAGGTTCAACCTCGTATTATATCGAACCATGATGCAAAATTAGATCGTCGAGCTCATGACCCAGAGACCGATCAAGATCGAGATCGAGCAAGAACGAGATCGATCAAGACCGAGATTGAGCAAAATTTACTGAGCCAAATAACGGAAAGCCGAAATATCCGCAATCGATCGATGATCACGACAGAAATCCCGGCATGTATCATGAAAAGGCTAATTAATTAGCTAATCATGAGATTTCTTATCTCATATAGAACTGTATCAAGAGTAGGACTCCCGTACTATAAAGGGGTCTGGCCATTTGTAAAACACATTATATTTACACAATACAAAGCAATATATTGTCATTCCCTAACTTTCTTTATCTTGTAACTCTGATCATAAGTCAATTGAAACATCTTTTAGTTCAAAGGGGACTGAACTCGAGGGCCAAGGCTATTGGATTTGTGTGGTTTGCATTTCTTCTTTTATAGTCAATTTCAATATTAATCCATTCTCTTAAATTTGTGACAACTTATATCACATATATTTAAAATTGCGTATAAATTCAATAGTTATCCATTTTTAAGGGTAAACAGTTTGGCACCCACTATCAAGACGCAAAATCCACTAAGGGTCGTAATGGAGCCGGACAACACTGTAAGGCAAGTCAACACCAAAAGGTTAATTAAATTCTTGTTTTAGTATTTATTGAAATCATTCATTTTATACATTAAGTATTTACTAAATAAATAATGATGTCTTTAACAAACTTAAATATTGAATAATTCCATAGTCATCCCAGAACCTGATGTCACAAGTGCATGAGCAGTACCTAGGACAAATATGACGAAATACAATAACTGTCTGGGTTACAAATTGGACAGAAAAGAAATCATAATATAGTACTCTGAAGACTCTGCCAGCTGCGGGTCGTCTCGAGAGGTGTAGCTCACCTAAGTCTCCGTATCAACATGCTGCTGCGCCTGACTAGGCCACTAGTCATACATGTACATGTGCAATAAAAATATACAGCAGGTGTAGTATGAGTACAAAAATAACGAATGCTCAGTAAGTATCCAGCCTACCTCAAAAAAGTAGTAACGAAGGGACGACACCGACATTTATTAGTGGCCCAATAATATTAGTACGGTAATGGAGTGAATAAACATGAAACAGGGTAAATATATGAAATAAGCAAGTATAAAACACGTGATACAATTTCCCTCTTTATAGATTTACTCAAGCTCTGAACTAGCAAGTTACGTCCGCAACCAGAGCATATATATAGATAGTGGATTTCATTAAGGAAGTTGTCATAGTTCAATTAGGGAAATATCCCCAAGATCCACTAGCTTCTAGTCAAATGTCACGCACGGTTCCATAAGAATAAGGAAGTTGCCATAATTCCGAGGTGTACGACCCGATCTAACAGAAAAGTAAATTGTGCATTGTCAGAGGGATGAATGGCGCAAGCCATAAGTGCATCTATTTCCCCGCTCGCGAATCATACATGCGATGCGGTCTTCGCACGCCACCCAAATATGTGATGCAGTCAAATATAAATTTAATAAATTACCCCGCTCGCGAATCATACCTGCGATGCAGTCAAATATAAATTTAGGATTTAAGTCATATCTCTTTCTTGATTCTTTTTCAAAAAATGGAAATTCATCTTAAAACTTTTTGAGTAATTTATCCCACTCATGAAACATACATGTGACGCGGTTACCCATAGATTTCTTAAGTTATTATAAAATTTCTCAATTCTTTTAGAATATACTAAGTATAATCGAAACGCTTTAACGTCTTAAATTCCTCAATTTAAATTCCTTTCAGCACAATTATTATGCAACCTCAATCTTATTTCTCCTCGAGGCAAACATTAAACATATATAAACAAGGCATAATGTAGCCTAAAACAATCAAATTTTCGCTTTAAAATTCATCAATCAAATGCTAAAATTGAAGACAGATTCATGGAACATAACCAAAACCTTATAGAGAACTGTCACGACCCAAACCCCAGTCGTAATGGCGCCCAACACAATGCTAGGCAAGCCCGACCATATTACCTCTTAAACCAACCAATTATTAATTCCAATTAATCCAGTTAAACTTAAACAACAAGTGATCGTATAAAAATGGCAACGTAATAGTAAAAGCATACAAAGTACGGTCCCAACCATATCATGGTGTCACGAGTTTGAGCCTCTACAGAATAAGCATCCTAGTACAAACAAGTCTAAGCAAGATGAAATAACAAAATGATGATGAAGGAGAAAACAGGTCCTGCAGATGCCGGCAGCTACCTCGTAGTCTCCGCAAAAGTAGATGATGATCAGCAGCTACAATAACTCAACTGCTCTCGGGCACTTGTGGATCTGCACAGAAGGTGCAGGGGAGGTGGGTGAGCATATTTCCACTCAGTGAGTAATAATAATACACAATAACTGAAAATAAGAACTCATGTTCTATCACTAAACAGTTCTAAGGCAAACCCCCCACAGGTAAGTCATCACTACAGTAGCACTCCGATCACCAGTCCACACCTATCTCGTTAAGGTCCCTCACTGACTAAATCCACTTTTGTACCACAACGGTGTATAGCCATCTCCATATACATGTGTCCATAAGACGTAAGTATCTAATAAGTATAATGCTGCGGCGTGCAGCCCGATCCAATATATGTATATATATACTGCTGCGACGTGCAGCCCGATCTAATATATGTACTGCTGTGGCATGCAGCCCGATCTAATATATATACTGCTGCAGCATGCAGCCCGATCCAATATGTATACTGCTGCGGCGTGCAGCCCGATCCAATATATATACTGCTGCGGTGTGCAGCCCGATCCAATATATACACTGCTGCGGCGTGCAACCCAATCCAATATATATACTGCTGCGGCATGCAGCCCGATCCAATAATTATATACTGCTGCGGCGTACATCCCGATCCAATATATATATATATATATATATATATGTATATAATACCTCCTAACGGGTCCTCGACCCTGTCTCAATTAGTATAGGATTGGCCTCTCAGGCTCACTCAGCTAAATCAGGGGGCTTCCACCCTAAGTAATTCATCTCTCACGGTACACATCTAGTACTGGCTCTTAACATGGCAATTCAGCTAGTTTTACGACTGAGTGTAAGTTTCTAACACGATATAAGGGTCACCTAGCTCTGTAGGTCCCCTAATGCTCTACAGATCGGCACAATGCCCCAAACATGGCTATTAGCCCAATTTTCACAGTTATAATCTCGTTAACGGTCATAACACACACTCTACTATAAGCCGGGAAGGACCAAGTCCAAGTCCCCAATCACGATGTCACCACGCCCATCACAAGATGCGTATCTTATCTCAACATAGCATTGTGAAGTGCTAGTACGGGGTTTCAAACCCTCAGTACATTATTTACTACTACCACTCACCTCGAACCGGTAGAAGCCTCAGTCCGCCTTACGCTTGCCTCGCAAATCAACCTCCTCGGATGCAAAATCTGCTCAAAATCATAGAGAACACATCAATACATGCAATGACACACAATCCACACGAAGTAACTCCCAATTGCACCAAAACCCACTAAGTTGTCAAAACCTGACTTTCGGTGCGCTTCTCAAAAAATTATAAAAGTTACATATTCGGAGCCCTCGTCTCAATATGAGTCTATGCATATAAAGTTTTCCAAAATCGGACTTCGACTGCCCACTCAAATCGACAATTACCAAAACCCTGGCTTAGGCCAAATTTCCTCACAATTTGATCCAATTACCGTGAAATAAAGGAGGATTTCAAGATAAAAACGCGTATAAGAATCATAAAAATCACCTCCGATGATAACCTGATGATCTCCCAGAAATATCTCGTCCAAATCGTCCAATTCTCCTCTCTAGACCGAGCCCAAATGTTTTTCACAACTTCTGAAATTAACCCTTCTGTTATTTTTATCACAGGCGCGATTTTCGCTCCTGCGATTCCTCACTCGCTCCTGTGAGTCCGCTTCTGCGGACATTTGTCCGTTTCTGCGGTTCCATACCCAACTGCCCAGTTCTGCTTCTGCGGTCCAAACCCCGCACCTACGAGACCACCTAAGCGGACTGGGCTCCGCTTCTGTGAAGTTCCCCGGCCAGGCCATCTTCCGCTCCTGCGGTCCTGGGCTCGCTTCTGCGAGCCCGCCCCTGCGCATCCTGGGCCGCTTCTGCAGAACTACCCAAGCCAGCCCAAAGTCGCTTCTGCGAGACAATGTCCGCCCCTACATGTCCGCTTCTACGGTCCCCCAGCCGCAGAAGCGAAAATAGCAGAAGCCTAAAATCCAGACCTGCAAATTCTTAGAATTTCCTCCGTTTAACCTCCCGAAACCACCCCGAGTGCTCCGGGACCCCAACGAAAGCCACAACCATAGTCCATAGCACCATACAAACTTGCTCCACGAAATAACATTGAATTCAAGCAATTCAAGGCTAAGTTTCATCCAAACTTCCGAAACCGACATTCGACCAAAAACCCGACCAAACGACCTCCGAATGTCCTGAAATTTTGCGGACACATCCAAAATTACCTAACGGAGCTACTGCAACTGTCAGAATTCCATTCCGACTCTCGGATCAAAATCTCACCTATCGATCGGATATCGCCAAAATTTAACTTTAGCCATTTCAAGCCTAACACTACACCGGACCTCCAAATTCACTTCCGATCGTTCTCCTAGCTCACAAATGACCTCCTGGAGCTGACCGAATCATCAAAATTTGATTTCGAGCTCTCTAGCTCACAATTCAACATCCAGCTGACTTTTCTCAACTATTCCTTATTCCAAGAGACTATTTGTCTTATTTCCAACTAAACTCAATCCGGATTGACTCAAACTTACCCAACATGCATATTACAACGTTAACAAGCAGATAACGGGGGTAACGGGGTAATGACTCACGTGATGACGGGCCGGGTCATCACATTCTTCCCAACTTAAGAAAACGCTCGTCCTCGAGCGGGTCAAGAAACATACCTGGAGACTCAAATAGCTAAGGGTATCTACTCCGTATCTTCTGCTCGACCTCCCAAGTAGCCTCCTCCACGGGCCGACCTCTCCACTGCACCTTGGCTGAAGCAATCTCCTTGCACCTTAACTTTCGGACCTGTCTACCCAGAATAGCCACTGGCTCCACATCGTAAGATAGATCATCATCAAGCTAAATGGTACTGAAGTCTAATACATAAGACTGGTCCCCGATGTACTGCCGGAGCATAGACACATGGAATACTGGATGAACGCTGGATAAGCTGGGTGGCAAGGACAACTCATATGCCACCTCTCCAACTCTCCTGAGTATCTCAAAAGGACCAATGTACCTGGGACTCAGCTTCCCCTTCTTCCCGAACCTCATGACACCCTTCATGGGTGAAACCTTCAGCAATACTCTGTCACCAACCATGAAAGACAACTCTCAAACCCTACGGTCTGCGTAACTCTTCTGGCGAGACTGTGTTGTGCGAAGCCTCTCCTAGATCAACTTTGCTCTATCCAGAGCATCATGAACTAACTCAGTCCCTATCAATCTATCCTCACTAGGTTCAAACCATCCGACGGGAGATCTACACCGTCTGCCATACAATGCCTCGTACGGGGCCATCTGAATACTCGACTGATAACTGTTGTTGTAGGAAAACTCGGCAAGTGGCAAGAACTCATCCCACGAACCACCAAAGTCAATCACATATGCTCGCAACATATTCTCCAAGATCTGAATAGTGCGCTCAGACTGCCCGTCTGTCTCGGGGTGAAATGCGGTGCTAAACTCGACCCGCGTACCCATCTCTCACTGAAATGCTCTCCAAAAATGAGAAGTGAACTGAGTGCCTCTGTCAGATATAATAGACACTGGGACCCCATGCAACCTCACAATCTCCCGAATAAAGATCGCTGCCAACCGCTCCGATGAGTAAGTAGTACTAACTGGGATGAAATGTGCGGACTTAGTCAGCCGATCAACAATCACCCATACAGAATCAAACTTCCTCGCTGTCCGAGGTAGCCCAGTAACAAAATCCATGGTGATCCTCTCCCATTTCCACTCGGAAATAACCATACGCTGAAGAACACCGCCCGGTCTCTGATGCTCATATTTGACCTGCTGGCAATTGAGGCACTTAGCTACACGCCTAACAATATCCATCTTCATCCTTCTCCACCAGTAATGCTGTCTCAAGTCTTGGTACATCTTCGCGGCACCTGGGCGAATAGAGTACCGCGAATGTGTGCCTCCTCAAGTATCAACTCCCACAAACAATCTATATTGGGCACGCATATATGGCCCTGCATCCTCAGAACACCCTCACTGTCAATAGTCACATCTCTAGCATCATTATGCAGCACCCTGTCCTTAAGGACAAGCAAATGTGGGTCATCATACTGTCACTCCCTGATGCGGTCATATAAGGAAGATCGAGAAACAGCACCAGCTAACACTCGACTCGGCTCTGAAATATCCAACCTCATAAGCCGATTGGCTAGGGCCTGAACATCATAAGCAAATGGCCTCTCCCCAACTGGGATGAAAGCAAGGCTGCCCATACTAACTGCCTTCCAACTCAAAGAATTGGCCACAACATTGGCCACAACATTGGCCTTCCCCGGATGATACAAAATGGTGATGTCGTAATCCTTAAGCAACTCCAACCACCTCCGCTGCCTCACATTAAGGTCCTTCTGTCTGAATAAGTACTGAAGACTGCGATGATCCGTGTACACCTCACATGAGACACCATACAGGTAATGCCTCCAAATCTTCAAAGCGTGAACTATGGTTGCTAGCTCCAAATCATGAACAGGGTAGTTCTTCTCATGGGGCTTCAACTGACGAGAAGCATAAGCAATGACCCTACCCTCCTACATTAACACGCAACCAATGCCAACCCCCGAAGCATCACAATACACAGTATAAGGATCCGAAGCTGACGTCGGAATCAAAACTGGTGATGTGGTCAGTGCTGTCTTGAGCTTCTGAAAGCTCTCCTCGCACTCCTCGGACCATAAGAAAGGAACACCCTTCTGAGTCAATCTAGTCAAGAGTGAGGCAATAGAAGAGAATCCCTGAACGAATCAGCGATAATACCCTGCCAATCTTAGAAAGCTACGGATCTCAGTGACTGAGGTCAGTCTGGGCCAACTCTGCACTGCCTCGACCTTCCTCGGATCTACTTGAATACCATCACGGGACATTACGTGCCCTAAGAATGCCACGAACTCTAGCCAGAACTCACATTTGGAGAACTTGGCATACAGCTTCTCCTCTCTCAATCTCTGCAATACAATACTCAAGTGCTGAGCATGCTCCTCCCGGCTACGAGAGTAGACTAGAATGTCATCAATGAACACGATCACAAATGAATCAAGATAGGGCCTGAACACACTGTTCATCAGATGCATAAATGTTGCTGGGGCGTTGGTCAGCCCAAAAGACATCACCAGGAACTCGTAGTGACCATATCTGGTCCTGAATGCGGTCTTCATAATGTCGGACTCTCTAATCTTCAGCTAATGGTAGCCTGAACGAAGATCAATCTTCGAGAACATCCTAGCTCCCTAGAGCTGATGAAATAAATCATCAATACGAGGCAGAGGATACTTATTCTTCACTGTAACTTTTTTCAGCTGCCTGTAGTCAATACACATCCTCATGCATCCATCATTCTTCTTAACAAACAGGACTGATGCACCCCACGACGACACACTCGGCCGAATGAACCCCTTATGTAGGAGTTCCTGGAGCTGCTCCTTCAATTCCTTCAGCTCAGCTGGTGCCATTCGATATGAAGGAATAGAAATAGGCTGAGTGCCTGGCACCAAATCAATCCCAAAATCAATATCCCTGTCCGGCGGCATGCCCGACAGGTCTGAGGGGAACACATCAGGAAAATCTCGCATAATGGGAACAGAATCAATATTGGGAGTCCGGGCCTCGACCTCCCGCACAAATGCCAAATAAGAGAGACATCCATTCCCAACCATTCCTTGGGCATTGAGGAAAGATATTACTCTGCTAGGTACATACTCAGTCGTGCCTCACCACTCGATCCTCTAAATGCCCGGCATAGCCAAGGTAACTGTCTTAGCATGACAGTCCAGAATAACATGACATGGAGATAGCCAATCCATGCCCAATATAACATCAAAATCAATCATGTTGAGAAGCAATAGGTCCACTCGGGTCTCCAGACCCCCAATAGTGACCATACCGGACCAGTATACACGATCCACAACAATAGTATCCCCCATCGGGGTAGATACATGCACTGGAAATGCAAGACACCCTCGGGTCATTGCCCAAATGAGGAGCAAAATGTGTAGATCCATAAGAATAAGTAAAACCAGGATCGACCAATACTGAGGCATCTTTGTGGCAGACTGAAATAATACATGTAATGATAGCATCAGAAGCAACAGCCTCAGATCGGCCCTGAAGAGCATAGCATCTAGCATGTCCGCCTGATCGGCCTCCCTCTCGAGGGCGACCCCTAGCTGACTGACCCTCACCCCTAGCTGGCGGGGCAGGTGCTGAAGTAGACGGACCAGATGACGAGGGCTGCCCCCTCTGTTGATAAGATCTGGAAACAAGGCGGGGACACTCCCTACGGTGGTGCCCAAGCTCTCCGCACTCGTAGCAACTCCCCGGTGCTGGGGGCTGAGACTGATAAGGGCCCCTAGCGCTGGAGTGGCCAGCTGAAGAACTAGGTCGAGATGAACCTTGAGCAGATGGGGCCTGTGAAGAACTCTAAGTTGGCATGTGCTGAGAGATGGCTGGCTCTGGTGCGAACCCTGATAACCCTGACTAGAAGACCACCCACGACGATCTGAGCGACCCGACTATGAAGATCTGAAAGAGCGACCTCGGCTCTGCTGAATCTGGCCCCTGCTCTGAGTGCCACTGGAACTAGCTGAACCTCGAGGCCTCTTGGCCTCCCTCTCATCCCGCTCTTTGCGACGATCCGACTCTATGTCGCGAGCAATATCCACAGCCTCCTCAAATGTATGACTCAGAACCCTCTCTCGAGTCATCAGAATATGAATGGGGTAAATGAGGCCGTCCAGAAATCGTCCAATCCTCTCTCTGTCGGAAGGAACCAACCACTGTGCATGCCTAGACAACTCTGTAAACCTGATCTCGTCTCTGAAACTGTCATATCCCTCTAACGGAGACCCTCAAACTGCATACGCATCTCCTCTCTCTGAGATCGAGGCACCCACTTCTCCAAGAACATGGTGGATAACTCTTGCCACGATAGTGGTGCTGCCCCTGCTGGCCTGCAGCGCTCATAAGACTCCCACCAAGCGAAAGATGGCCCCTAAAACTGAAAGGTGGTTAAAGACACCCTACTGGACTCCAAATCCCTGTCGTACGAAGCATCCGACAGCACTTGTCTAGAAAATCTTAGGCGTCCTCGCCCGGAGCACCAGTGAACACCGGAGGAGATAGTCCGGTGAACCTCTCGAGATGACACTGCTCGTCGTCCGACATAGCTGGGACCCTGTCCCCCTGAACCTGATCCGCTGGCTGAACCGGAGCCACGGGCTGAACTGGAGGAGCCTCTGGTTTCTGCAAGCCCTGCACTGCTGGCTCTGTAGTGCGCACTGCGGGGGTCTGATGACCACCCCCGGTCCCTGATGCAGCTGCTGCGGTAGTAACTAAAACCGCCTGTGCCAGGCCAGTGCAAACTACTAGTATCTGAGCTAGGGTCTCCTGTAGACCCGGAATGACAATGGGCATAGCTGGTGCCTGAACTGGTGCTGCTGGCACCTCTGCATCTGGGGGCTGTGGGTCAGCTGGTACTGCATCAGCCGCCCGACCTCCGCCACGACCACGGCCGCGTCCACGGCCTCTAGCAGGTGGTAGTGGTGGTCGTCCTCCCCGTCCGGAACTTCGAGTTCTCGCCATCTATAAGAGAATAGAATGTCAAAGTTCAGTTCAAGTCAAAAGTAATCGCACGACAAGAATTCCAAGAATTGAAACTTTTCCTAAAAGGTTTGCAGCCTCCCGAGGATAAGTACAGGCGTCCCCGTACCGATCCACGAGACTCTACCAACCGGCTCATAACTCGCAAGACCTGTTAACCTAAGCTCTGATACCAACTTGTCACGACCCAAACCCCGGTCGTAATGGCGCCCAACACAATGCTAGGCAAGCCCGACCATATTACCTCTTAAACCAACCAATTATTAATTCCAATTAATCCAGTTAAACTTAAACAACAAGTGATCGTATAAAAATGGCAACGTAATAGTAAAAGCATACAAAGTACGGTCCCAACCATATCGAGGTGTCACGAGTTTGAGCCTCTACGGAATAAGAATCCTAGTACAAACAAGTCTAAGCAAGATGAAACAACAAAATGATGATGAAGGAGAAAACAGGTTCTGCGGACGCCGGCAGCTACCTCGTAGTCTCCACAAAAATAGATGATGATCAGCAGCTACAATAACTCAACTGCTCTCGGGCACCTGTGGATCTACATAGAAAGTGTAGGGGAGTGGGGTGAGCATATTTCAACTCAGTGAGTAATAATAATAAAAAATAACTAAAAATAAGAACTCCTGTGCTATCACTAAACAGTTCTAAGGCAAACCCCCCACAGGTAAGTGATCACTACAGTAGCACTCCGATCACCAGTCCACACCTATCTCGTTAAGGTCCCTCACTGACTAAATCCCCTTTCGTACCACAACGGTGTACAACCATCTCCATATACATGTGTCCATAAGACATAAGTATCTAATAAGTATAATGTTGCGGCGTGCAGCCCGATCCAATATATGTATATATATACTGCTGCGGCGTGCAGTCCGATCTAACATATATACTGCTGCGGCGTGCAGCCCGATCCAATATATATACTGCTGCGGCGTGCGGCCCGATCCAATATGTATAGTGCTGCAGCGTGCAGCCCGATCCATTATATATACGGCGGCGGCGTGCAGCCCGATCCAATATATATACTGCTGCGGCGTGCAGCCCGATCCAATATTTATATATATATTGTATGTATATAATACCTCCTAACGGGTCCTCGACCCTGTCTCAATTAGCATAGGATTGGCCTCTCAGGCTCACTCAGCTAAATCAGGGGGCTTCCACCCTAAGTAATTCATCTCTCACGGTACACATCTAGTACTGGCTCTTAACAGGCTATTCAGCTAGTTTTACGGTTGAGTGTAAGTTTCCAACGCGATATAAGGGTCAACTAGCTCTACAGGTCCCCTAATGCTCTACAGATCGGCACAAGGCCCCAAACATGGCTATTAGCCCAACTTTCACAGTTATAATCTCGTTAACGGTCATAATAAAAAGTCTACTATTAGCCGGGAAGGACCAAGTCCAAGTCCCCAATCATGATGTCACCACGCCCATCACAAGATGCGTATCTCATCTCAACATAGCACTGTGAAGTGCTAGTACGGGGTTTCAAACCCTCAGTACATTATTTACTACTACCACTCACCTCGAACCAGTAGAAGCCTCAGTCCGCCTTGCTTGCCTCGCAAATCAACCTCCTCGGATGAAAAATCTCCTCAAAATCATAGAGAACACATCAATACATGCAATGACACATTATGGTGCTTCTGCGGACATTTGTCCGCTATTGCGGTTCCATACCCAACTGCCGAGTTCCGCTTCTGCAGTCCAAGCCCCGCACCTGCAAGACCACCTAAGCGGACTGGGCTGCTTCTGCGAAGTTCCCCGGCCAGGCCATCTTCCGCTCCTGCGGTCCTGGGCTCGCTTCTGCGAGCCCGCCCCTGCGCATCCTGGGCCGCTTCTGCGGAACTACCTAAGCCGGCCCAAACTCGCTTCTGCGAGACAATTTCCGCCCCTACACGTCCGCTTCTGCGGTCCCCCAGCCCCAGAAGTGAAAATAGCTGAAGCCTAAAATCCAGACCTGCAAATTCTTAGAAATTCCTCCGTTTAAGCTCCCGAAACAACCCCGGGTCCCCCTGGACCCCAACTGTCTGAATTCCATTTCGACTCCCGGATCAAAATCTCACCTATCGATCGGATATCGCCAAAATTCAACTTTAGCCATTTCAAGCCTAACACTACACCCGACCTCCAAATTCACTTCCGATCGTTCTCCTAGGTCACAAATGACCTCCCGGAGCTGACCGAATCATCAAAATTCGATTCCGAGCTCTCTAACTCACAGGTCAACATCTAGCTAACCTTTCTCAACTATTCCTTCTTCCAAGAGACTATTTGTCTCATTTCCAACTAAACTCAATCCGGATTCACTCAAAATTACCCAACTTGCATATTACGACGTTAACAAGCGGATAACGTGGGTAACGGGGTAATGACTCACGTGATGACGAGCCGGGTCATCACAAGAACACTTACTCCAATTCATCTGGTGAAAATTTCTTCAAGAAACACATCAATCCGAGCTCCATAGCTCCAAAAATGTAAAAATGACTGAAACCCTCGAAATAGAGTACTTTATAATTTTGCCCTAACATCCTTTTTCGCGAACACGGGATAACCGTCACATTCGCGATGAAAATATTATCATCCACCAAAATTCTCTACGGGTTTGCCACACAGCTTTGCGAACACGATACACACTGGAGACAGAACTCCCCGAATGCGGCACGAGCCTCACGAACACGTTGAAAAAATATCCTCCAGCTCCCAGCTCAACTCTATGTGAATACGATCTCTCATATGCAAACGCAAAGAAGAATGGCCCCAACTCTTCGCGAAAACGAAGATAAAAATACCAATGCCATCAAAATACAATACGCGTTTGCGACTCTTGCCATGCAAAAGTGATGAATGACCGAGACACCAGAAAACTAGGAGAACAGAGCAATGGAAACATGATGGAAAATGTCCGAAATCAACCTGAAATAGATCAGAGCCCCTCGGGACCCCGTCCATAAACCACAAGTCCCATAACATAACACAAACTTACTCGAGTCCTCAATACACATATAACAATATTGCAACTATGAATCGCACCTCAATTCGAAATCATTGAACTTTGAAACTTTAACTTTCACAACCAATGTCGAAACCTATCAAATCACGTCCGATTGACCTCAAATTTTGCACAAAAGTCACATTTGACATTACAGGCCTGCTCTAATTTCTGGAATCAGAATCCGACCCCGATATCAAAAGGTCCACTCTCAGTCAAACTTTTTGAAATTCCGACTTCCGCCATTTCAAGCCAAATTCTACTAAGGACCTCCAAATCACAATCCAGACGTGCCCCTAAATTTAAAATCGCCTAATGGAGCTAACGGAACCATCAGATCCAATCCGAGGTCAAATTCTAAAAAGTCAAATGTAGTCAATCTTTTTAAATTTAAAGCTTCTAGCTTAAAATCATTCTTCCAAATCAATTCCGATTAACCTGAAAATCAAAATCGACGATCCATATGAGTACGAATACATCATAGGAGTTACTCATGCCCTCAATCAACCGAGTGAAGTGCAAATGCTCAAAAACGACCGGTCTGATCGTTACATTTTCTTCATTCCAACGCATTTAAAAGAGAGTGCACCCACACTCTTTGCCACATCAGTGTACCGAAAGGTAATGGCTATCAAAAAGCCAAGTTCAAGGAGATAATTAAGATCATGAATAATTTAGGGGTGTAATTAATAATTGTGTGAAGTTTAGAGATTTTAGGTATTCCACCAAAAAGAAAAAGTTTGAATTTTAATCTATTGTGATGGATATTTTTGGCATTTAAATAATTGTTGAAAATAATATTCTTCATTATATTTGAATATATGAATTTATTAGATACCGTCAAGTGGACAAGGAATGATGAATAAATGCTACTAAGAGCATTCTCGTCGAGTTGATTGAGGGACATATTTTTTGTTTCAGGTTGTTTTACGAGTGAAATAGGAACGCGAGGACTCCTGCACTAGCACTACACATAATTTATTTACAAGTTGCCCTTGCCCCCTTTTTAAGTTTTAACAACCGTACACATGGTCTAATCTTTTGTTTCATTTGTCAAAGCACAAATATTAACCGAGCCCTAATGAGATTTCACCTCCAGCAAATTTCCTACATGACATCCAATGTGTAAATTTTTACGTTAACGCTATGTGGTCGTTTATTTTAATTAGAGAGAAAATAATTATATGAGGTCGAATCGGAAGCGATTGATGAAAGTCGAGCACGCCTCCCTCCACTGCCACTAAACTCAAATATACCTCCCTTCATGCCCATACGACGGAATGGAGTGTGCCTCGAACAATAAAGGCGTACTGACAAACTCGCCTGTAGGAGCGCTCTGTCCCCTCCGCCCGTTTATATTTCTATAACGACAATAGTCCTAGAATAAAGCGATATTCTGACGAGGGAGCCTTCCTTCTATATAAGGAAAGACCTCCCTCATTTGTAAGGCAGATGTTATTTTCATTAATAATACAACTTCTAACTATCATTTTCTCTCTATCTCATCTTTCTCTTATTGATCAGTTTTGATAATCCACTAAGTCTTGTTACAATCTCACCAGAGCAAATAACATATGATATAGAGATCTATCCTCGGGTTTATTACCGTTGATTCCGATTTACCCTTTTATAATCTTTGATTGTCCCTAACTCATAAAGCAATCGACCGCTTTTGGGTCAAACAATTTTGGCGCCGTCTTTGGGAATTTCGAGAATCAAACCTGTAGTATACACCAGAAGGATCAGATCACCTGATAAAACCTCAAAATGGCCGAAAACAACACCCGGTCCAAAGCTATAATAGAAGTCACCAACAAACTCCTGAGTTCCCTGAACGAGGTCGGTGGTAGTGCTGTCATCAACACCAACCCTGATATCACGCCTGAGGCAGGAGCCTCACCCCCCCCCCCTCCAGAAATCTTGCAACCTTGCAGGAAAAAGATACCTCCACATCCGCTGCAAAAAAAGCACCCCCGGCGTTCAGGAAATTACTAGAAGAATGGTTGACAAGTACCCTGAGCGGCCTAGTGGAAAAACCACCACGGATTCATGAAAAGGCAGCACCAACAACAAGTATCACCGCCACAGCAGACGAATAAGAGGAAACGCGGACCAACAACCAACCCATCGAAATGCAAGTGTATGACGACACATTGACGTTCATTTTGAGAAAAATAGAAGAAATGGACGAAAACCAGGCCCTCCGCGACCAAATGAAGGAGCATACGGATAGGGTCGACAAGATTCCCGGAGCACCCAAACTGCTGCCCAAATACGACGTAAGGACATTCGTAGAACAACCTTACTCCGAGGATGCCGCCCCTTACACCATCCCGAAAACTTTCAAGATGCCTCGTTATCTGAGAGTATACGATGGGGCCACCGACCCTAAAGATCATCTCATCCATTATGTCACCGCTGTGAAAGGTAACGACCTGTCTAAGGAACAAGTACCATCTGTGCTGCTAAAGAAGTTCGGCGAGACGCTGACCGGAGGAGCCCTGACATGGTATTCTCAACTACCCGCCAAAGCAATCTCAAACTTCGAAGAAATGGTAGACAAGTTCGTCACTGCACACGCCGACGCTAAGAAGGCAGAAGCGCTGGTAAACGACATATTTTCCGTCAGACAAATCACAGGCGAAAGCCTCAGGGACTTCCTCGCCAGATTCAACATGGTAAGGATGAGCCTACCAAACGTATCAAAGGGCAGCCGCTTTCAAGAACGGACTCAGCAGGGACAGCTCCAGAGAAACCAAGAAACTACTAAGATGGCTCATGAAATATCCCCCCACAATTTGGGATGAGATCCATAACGCCTACTGCACCGAGGTACGAGCGAATGAAGAAGATCTTAATGGACCAACCCGACGACTGACAGCCATACACCCTAACATAAGGAGAGATCAACGTCACGAGGGACGTCGAGAACTGTAATGACCCGGCTGGTAATTTTCGAAATTTACGCCTCGATCTCCCATCTAACTATTCCCCTAAGTTCTTTTCTGCTAATGTGGTTTGCCGGGAGGGTCGGTTCTGGAGTTCGGAGTGTTTTGGGACACTTAGTCCCTAATTGGGAGCTTTATAGTTGGAAAATGCCCCGTAGTTGGAACAGTGTTAAATGACCTCGGAACGGAAATTCGATGGTTCCATTAGCTCCGTTAGGTGATTTTGGGGTTGGGAGCGCGTTCGGAATGTATTTTGGAGGTCTGTAGCTCAATTAGGCTTGAAATGCCGAAGTTTTAAATTTTGGCGAATCCGAACGATAGGTGAGATTTTGATTCAGCGGTCGGAATGGAATTCCAACAATTTCTGTAGCTTCGTTATGTGATTTTGGATATGTCTGCAAATTTTTAGGTCATTCGGACGTTGTTTGGTGGGGTTTTTGATTGAATGTTGATTTCGGAAGTTTAGATGAAAACTTAGGCTGGAATCCACTGTAATTAGATGTTTTCCATGTTTAAGGACATGTTTTTATCATTGGAACAAGTTCGAATAAGGTATTAGGATGTGTTGGTGTGTTTGGATGAGGTCCCGAGGGCCTCGGGCTATTAGATGGTTAAACGGGAGGAATATGGAAAAATTGCAGGTTTGGGGCTTTCTGTTCTGTTGTTTTCGCCCCTGCGGAAATGGGACCGTAGAGGCGAGTCCGCTGGAGCAGACTTTGGAGCGTGGAGGCGGGTTGGTTTGCATGGGCGGACCTTTGTCCGCTGAGGCAGAATCGCAGGTGCGACGGTGAGACCGCAGGAGCGGTCTAGGGGCGGAATTGGGAAATCCGCAGAAGCGGATGCTAGATCGTTTATGCGAGTCCGCGGAAGCGGACTCTAGTTCGCAGGAGCGGGATTCGTCGCAGGAGCGGCTGTTCGATCGCAGAAGCGGACGCGCGGAAGCATCCCTCTGCTCGCAGAAGCGGAATGGGCCAGCCAGGCCTGGGATTTCGCAGAAGCGACCAAATGGTCGCGGAAGCGGTCTCGCGGAGGCGGAAAAAGTCCGTAGAAGCGAAAATCGCAGAGGGTTTAATTATATCAGAAGTTAGAAATTTCAGAAACATTTCAAAACATTGAGGGCTCGGCTTGAGAGGCGATTTGGACGATTTTGAAGGGAAATTCAAGGGGATTCTTCAGGTAATCAACTATGGACTCAAATTATGATTATTGTTGATAATATTATGCAATTATCTCATGAAAATGGAGGAATTTGGGGTATTTTATGGGGATTTTCACCCTAGGCTTGAATTTTAGAAAATCAAGGGTTTGAATGGGCAAATGGAGTCCGAATTTAGTAAACTTTATATGCTTAGACTCGTATTGAGACGTGGGTTTCGAATATGTAACTTTCATAATTTTTCGAGAAGCGTACCGAAAGTCGGGTTTTGGCAACTTGTGGGTTTTGGTGTATTTTGAATTGTTTTGATTGGGTAATGCCCAATTGGCCTATTTTGATGTGATTCTATTGATTTTTATCAGATACTACATCTGTGGAGGCCAACATTCACGGAAAGAGAGTTTTCTCTTAGCGGTTTTGTACCGGAGTCGAGGTAAGTGGCTTGTCTAACCTCGTGTGGGGGAACCTTCACCACTTAGGATATTATGTGATAGTTTAAATGCCTTGTACACGAGGTGACGGGCATGTACATGCACTGGTTGTTGGAACTCACTTTACTTGAATTGTCCAATTTGTGACATTCCTGTTCTTAGTTGATTAAATTGTGATATTTACCTGATATTCGTTAGGAAAGCATGATTAGATAGGAGTTATCTGTCTAATTGCCTAATTACCTTATTTGAACTTCTTGATAATTGTTGGAACTAATTTTTGGTGAAGTTGTAGTTAAGCATGCTATATTTTCACTGTGCGTTTCTTTTATTATTTGTGTTGGTGGACTGCGGGTTCGATTCCCGGAGATCCCAGGGCTGTGGGTTCGATTCCCAGAGACCCGGAGTGGTATTGTTTGTGGACTGCAGGTTCGATTCCCGGAGATCCAAGGGCTGCGGGTTCGATTCCCAGAGACCCGGAGTTTATTGATATAGTTATTCAGATATGCACTGCGGGTTTGATTCTCGGAGATCTAAGGGATGCGGGTTCGATTCCCGGAGACCCGGAGTTTATTGATATACTTCTTGAGATGTGGACTGTGGGTTCGATTCCCGGAGATCCTGAGATATTGAGACACATCCTGAGATATTGAGATACGTGCTGCGGGTTCGATTACCGGAGACCCAGAGATACTGATATTGGGACCGCAGGTTAAATTCCCGTAGCTTCTGAGTTGTTGGATATAGAGAGGGACTGTGGGTTCAATTCCCACAAGTCCTGAACTTGTTGATTAAGTTTACGTTGTGTTGGTTACCTGTTGTTAGATTAGTTGTAGACGGTTGCAGTAATTACTTGTTTATTGCTATTTCAGACTCATTCTTACTTAAAAATTGCTTATTATTGTTACTATCATTATCTTATTATCTCTCGGTAGGGCCCTGACCTTCCTCGTCACTACTCCATCGAGGTTAGGCTTGGCACTTACTGAGTACCGCCGTGGTGTACTCATGCTACTCTTCTGCACACTTTTATTGTGCAGATCTAGGTATATCAGATCAGGCCCATTTCAGGTGATCTAGCAGCTCTTCAGGAGACTCGAGGTATGATCTGCTACATCCACGGATCCGGGGAGTCCCCTTCTATTCTCACTAGTGATAGCAGTTATTTCCCCCACTCTCGTTGTATAGACATTTCTGATGTATAGAGCCACAGTTATACTCTTTCTTAGTCTGTGTTGCCCGTGCGTTTTCGGGTCTTGGTAGTATGTTTCTTAGTGTGTTTTGGCGAAGTGTATGTGCCCAGCGGCACAGATTACATTCCTATTTATATCGTTTTTCCGCTATTTCTTGTTTAATGTTCATAAAATTGTATATTCCGCATCGTGTTAGGCTTACCTAGTCGCGAAGGCTGGATGCCATCATGACGGGTTCACGATTGGTGAACTAGGGTTGTGACAAGTTGGTATTAGAGCTCTAGGTTCATAGGAGTCACGGGACACAGACCGGTTACTTAGAGTCTCGCTGATCGATACCGAGACGTCTGTATTTACCTATAAGAGGCTATGTAACTGTTTAGTAAACTCTTCAATTCTTTGAATTCCTTATCGTGCGTCATTTATTCAATTGGGGTGTATGTCATATGTTCTTTTGCATCCACTCGTGTATTGAAATTGTGCGCTCAGTATCAAGTATGCGCCGACGGTTCGTGACGCTGCAAAGAGATTTCAAGGGAGTCAAGAATTTACTCAACCATTGTTATCGTGTGTCATCCATATCGATAATGCAAGAGAATTGAGAGATCTTCAATTGTGCACGTGGGGGTGCACTAGGTTCTGACATTTGGTTGATAAGTACGGTCTTGAAAAGGTTTACTTAACTGCCTAATCATCACGGTAATGGTAGAATCACAAGGTGGATATAGATTTAAAGATAGTTTGTGGTAATAAAGACTATATGGTTCATATGAGATATCTATTTAGCGAAGGATTGAGCCAGCAGAAATACTGGGGAAAATGAGTTTAACTATCTTAAGAAGGACATATACCAAACGAATGTCTTGGACTATCTTATGATGAAGATGTACAAATAATAAAGGCTATTGTCATGGATTAGCAAGATGTATCTTAAGGCTTCGTGCCAAGTGAAAAGATTTCACTATCAACGATCAAATTATGGGTCATGTGTCATATCAGATTTGGCCTGCGATGTATTTAGGTGCTATTCAAAAAGTTCTTTGAAACTTGCTGATGAGTAAGAGTTGAGACTTGTATGGTATGATGTTGGAAAATTTGATGTTCCTGTGTCCATAATAATTCTACATTTCATTATCAGCAGGGGAGATATTCAACAAAGGCTACATGGTGCTTCGTAGGCGTGTGAGAATCATAGTATGTTTTAAGATGTCGTTGGTAGAGAATGCTCGATGCATTGAGCGGGATGATGTTTGGTTGTATTGGAATGAGGTCATACCCTATGGGGTCAGAGTGCTAATAGGGCACATGTGATTATGTTCATAGGATCAAGTGAATTGCAGTTGAATAAGAGTAGATGACTTGAGTGAATGTTTCTAATATGCTCGAGAGTCGTGTAATAGTGGCTTTGAGCTAAGTGAGAGAGTCTCACCGCTTATGAATTGGGTCGCATGGCTAATTACCTGCGTGAATTCTGGGTATTAGCGTATTAATGGGTTATTGCAGCTACGGAAAAGGACCATGAGTGGTAATGTGAGTATATGAATTGTTGAATGCATGTTATGGTGAGCCTTACTGGCTCATGTTCAAACTTGAGGGAAGGTTCATGATTTATGCCTCGTATAGGTGCAGGCTTCGCGGGAAGTGATTCCGCTGGGTGCTTTATCGAGAGGGTATTCATATGTTATAAAAATTCAGTAGAGTTGGTTGCGTACTGGGGAAAGTTAGGGTCGGATGGTTCTCAATAGCGGTCCTAGTGAATTCAAGAGGTAAAGTGTGGTGTTTGATAATTCTGAGTTAAGTACAGTTGAGGCTCAAGCTTTTGAAGCAACTTAGGAAGAAAAGCACAAAATGTTCTATGATGTTTTGACTTGGCGTAGCATTGAGAGACATGAAATGGTAGTTATTTTTGAGACAGCATGGCCTCATGATTTAAGGTCACTCGGCGTGAGTGTGGTTGGAATAAGTTAGGTATTGAAGGGAGATACTAAAAGACAATCAAGGATAAACTGGAAGGAAGTAGATTGATTAGCCAAAGTTGAGTTGGCATATTGGTGTCAATGATCGGTTCATGTAACGTGATCGAGGTATGCATGCAATTTGTGGCGGTGCATTTGAGGCTTGTCGGCCGCTGTGATTGATGGAATTCTGAAGTATTCGTTTGTTAGGGCCTATTATGAGTAGGCGGACCTCGGAAAGGGTTATGGTGGCTTGGACCACTACTTAGAGATTGGCATATTCAATGGTTATGAGAACTCGCATGTGTATTGCTATAGTTCTCCTGAAATGAGTTAAATGGAAAGTCTTATGTGATGAAGTATTAGCCTATCGTCAGTTCTAGAGTTCTGATGGAAATCGTGTCTATCATATATCGGCACGTGAGGTGCAGTGAGTGGTATGGAATTTGAAGTAAGGACCAAGGTCGCAATTTGGTCAATGAATTGTGATATAAAGAGCTCGGATGAGCAGGAAAGGAGTTTCAGTGTTTTTAGTAAGATGGGTATTAACGTGAGTATCAATTGAGATCGGTGTTCTGTGAGAAAGGCTTTGCATCCCGGTTAGGGACTTTTATCGCCTTTCAGTGTTAATACAGCCGGTGGTTTGAATGTGCAGGCCCGCTAATTAATCGGAAGATGGTGGGAGCTTGTCCCACAAGAAGATTGTATATGTGTGACATGTAGTCACTTGATTGGTTAGAAATTTAAACAAAGTATGAGGATTTTGGTGATATCATCCATTTGAGAATTTATGCCTAGAGGGCACTCTGCTTATTGGGTTATAGACCTGTGAAATATTATTGGCTTAGCTTGGCACGACCAGGATAGACTTAAGGTCGGTGGATAGATTTAAATGTGGAAGTGAGCCTTGCGTCAGGCCAGTTGTTGGGATCGGGTTGCACGCCGCAACAATGTCATGTTTATTTCAGTGTCCATAATTGCTTTTATGTGTTCTATTTCCTATTTTTCTGTGGAAGTCCATATTAGTGTGAGAGTTGAATAGTTCTCTCTAGTGTTCGCCTTCCTTTTGTATCACGTACGAATTAGTGGCCTAATGACACATTGTGTCATCTTGTTGGACTTTTGATTATGTCTGAGGTGGCTTATCGCCTGAGCAGTTCGTACTGGGTGAGATGAGATTATGGGATTTGGGGTCAGTGCAAACTAATTATATGAAGTATATTATAGAGGAAAGGATCATCCTCTGGTTTAGGATAAGGTAATGGATCTTGTCAGGAGTATAGACCCAATGAATTGTTGATTCAGTAATTGGTTATGGATATCAGCGCATCTTTTCCGTCGTGTCAGTATTGTAAAGGTTAGAACGAGACCCATGTCGATCATGAGGTGCAATGCGAGCATCTGATTCGTTGAATTTTTGGCTAATTTGGTCATAAAATATTATTGTGGTCCTGTGGATTTTGTGTTGCAAGGTAAGAATCCATCAAGGCTATGCAGTCATGTTTGAGGATGGCGTTTGAGGTATATTAAGTGATCTCTTGATGAAAACAGGCCTGACATAGAATTTCGGATGTTGGAATTAGGCTCTAAGACTTAATTGTTTGAACAAGAGGGAATATCTTCACATTGTATCTGGCTAATATGCTCAGCTGAGTCCTAGATTTATTGGTCCTTTTGAGATTTTGAGGCGTGTTGGGGAGGTTGCTTATGAGTTGGCGTTACCACCCAGCTTAGCCGGAGTCCATCCCGTATTTTATGTCTTTATGCTCCGAAGATACCATGGTGACCCGTCGCATGTGTTGGATTTCACTTCTGTACAGCTAGACGAGGATCTGTCTTATGTTGAGGAGCTAGTAGCCATTCTAGACAGACAAGTCAGGAAGCTAAGGTCAAAGAACATCGCTTCAGTAAAGGTTTAGTGGCGGGGTCAGCCGGTAGAGGAGGCGGCTTGGGAGACCGAGCAGGATATGCGCAACCAGTACCCTCATCTCTTCACCACTCCATGTATGTTTTCTATGCTCGTTCGAGGACGAACGAATCTTTTATGTGTGGGAAGATGTAACGACCCGGCTGGTCGTTTTCGAAATTTACGCCCCGATCCCCCATCTAACTATTCCCCTAAGTTCTTTTCTGCTATTGTGGTTTGTCGGGAGGGTCGGCTCTGGAGTTCGGAGTGTTTTGGGACACTTAGTCCCTAATTGGGAGCTTTATAGTTGGAAAATGGCCCATAGTTGGAACAGTGTTACGACGACCTCGGAACGGAAATCCGATGGTTCCATTAGCTTCGTTAGGTGATTTTGGGGTTGGGAGCGCGTTCGGAATGTATTTTGGAGGTCTGTAGCTCAATTAGGCTTGAAATGTCGAAGTTTGAAATTTTGGCGAATCCGAACGATAGGTGATATTTTGATGCGGGGGTCGGAACGGAATTCCAACAATTTCTGTAGCTTCATTATGTGATTTTGGATATGTCTGCAAATTTTTAGGTCATTCGGACGTCGTTTGGTGGGGTTTTTGATTGAATGTTGATTTCGGAAGTTTAGATGAAAACTTAGGCTTGAATCCACTATAATTCAATGTTTTCTGTGTTTAAGGCCATGTTTTTATCATTGGAACAAGTTCGAATAAGGTATTAGGATGTGTTGGTATGTTTGGATGAGGTCCCGGGGGCCTCGGGCTGTTATCGGATGGTTAAACGGGAGGAACGTGGAAAAATTGCTGGTTTGGGGCTTTCTGTTCTGTTGTTTTCGCCCCTGCGGAAAAGGGACCGCAGAGGCGAGTCCGGTGGAGCAGAATTTGGAGCGCGGAGATGGGTTGGTTCGTAGGGACGGACCTTTGTCCGCTGAGGCGGCATCGCGGGTGCGAGGGTGAGACCACAGGAGCGGTCAAAAGGCGGAATTAGGAAATCCGCAGAAGCGGATGCTAGATCACTTATGCGAGTCCGCGGAAGCGGACTCTGGTTCACAGGAGCAGGATTCGTCGTAGGAGCAGCTGTTCGATCGCAGAAGCGGACGCGCGGAAGCATCTCTCTGCTCGCAGAAGTGGAATGGGCCAGCCAGGCCTGGGGTTTCGCAGAAGCGGTCTCGCGGAAACGGTCTCGCGGAGGTGGAAAATGTTTGCATAAGCGAAAATCGCAGAGGGTTTAATTATATTGGAAGTTAGAAATTTCAGAAACATTTCAAAACATTGAGGGCTCGGCTTGAGAGGCGATTTGGGCGATTTTGAAGGGAAATTCAAGGGGTTTCTTCAGGTAATCAACTATGGACTCAAATTATGATTATTGTTGATAATATTATGCAATTATCTCATAAAAATGGAGGAATTTGGGGTATTTTATAGGGATTTTCACCCTAGGCTTGAAATTAGAAAATCAAGGGTTTGAATGGGCAAACGGAGTCCGAATTTAGTAAACTTTTTATACTTAGACTCGTATTGAGACGAAGGTTCCGAATATGTAACTTTTGTAACTTTTCAAGAAGCGTACCGAAAGTCAGATTTTGGCAACTTGTGGGTTTTGGTGTATTCTGAATTGTTTAGATTGGGTAATGCCCAATTGGCCTATTTTGATGTGATTCTATTTATTTTTATCAGATACTACACCTGTGGAGGCCGACATTCGCGGCAAGAGAGTTGTCTCTTAGCGGTTTTGTACCGGAGTCGAGGTAAGTGGCTTGTCTAACCTCGTGTGGGGGAACCTTCACCCCTAGGATATTATGTGATAGTTTAAATGCCTTGTACGCGAAGTGACGGGCGTGTACATGCGCTGGTTGTTGGAACTCACTTTACTTGAATTGTCCAATTTGTGACATTCCTGTTCTTAGTTGATTAAATTGTGATATTTACCTGATATTCGTTAGGAAAGCATGATTAGATAGGATTTATCTATCTAACAGCCTAATTGCCTTATTTCAACTTATTGATAATTGTTAGCATTAATTTTTGGTGAAGTTGTAGTTAAGCATGCTATATTTTCACTGTGCATTTCTTTTATTATTTGTGTTGGTGGACTGCGGGTTCGATTCTCGAAGATCCCAGGGTTGTGGGTTCGATTCCCAAAGACCCGGAGTGGTATTGTTTGTGGACTGCGGGTTCGATTCCGGAGATCCAAGGGCTGCGGGTTCGATTCCCGGAGACCTGGAGTTATTGATATGGACTGCGGGTTTGATTCCCGGAGATCCTAAGATCATTGAGACACATCCTGAGGTATTGAGACATGGGCTGCGTGTTCGATTCCCGGAGACCCAGAGATACTGTTATTGGGAGTGCGGGTTAAATTCCTGTAGCTCCTGGATTGTTGATATTGGGACTGCGTGTTAAATTCCCGTAGCTCCTGAGTTGTTGGATATAGAGAGGGACTGTGGGTTCAATTCCCACAGGTCCTGGACTTGTTGATTGAGTTTACTTTGTGTTGGTTACTTGTTGTTAGATTAGTTGTAGACGGTTGCAGTAATTACTTATTTATTGCTATTTCAGACTCATCCTTACTTAAAAATTGCTTATTATTGTTACTATCATTATCTTATTATCTCTCGGTCACTACTCCATCGAGGTTAGGCTTGGCACTTACTGAGTACCGCCGTGGTGTACTCATGCTACTCTTCTGCACACTTTTGTTGTGCAGATCAAGGTATATCAGATCAGGCATATTTCAGGTGATCTAGCAGCTCTTCAGGAAACTCGAGGTATGATCTGCTACGTCCGCGGATCCGGGGATTCCCATTCTATTCTCACTAGTGATAGTAGTTATTTTCCCTACTCTCGTTGTATAGACATTACTGATGTATAGAGCCACAGTTGTACTCTTTCTTAGTTTGTGTTGCTCGTGGGTTTCCGTGTCTTGGTAGTATGTTGCTTAGTGTGTTTTGGCGAAGTGTATGTGCCGAGCGGCATGGATTACATTGCTATATATATCGTTTTTCCGCTATTTCTTGTTTAATGTTCATAAAATTGTATATTCCGCATCGTGTTAGGCTTACCTAATCGCGAAGGCTGGGTGCCATCATGACGGGTTCACGATTGGTGAACTAGGGTCGTGATAAGAACTCCCCCTCGACCTAATAAAGAACGACATCAGCCTTACAAGAGGTCTCCTCTTCCGCCCCCTCGTCATACAGACACACTACAACGTCATCTCGCCCCGCTCAGAAATGAAAGAGGTACGCCCCCTTTACTTTCATCACATAACTTTTGTGTTTCTCCTTCAGATATTGTGTACGCGCTAGAAAAGCTCGGCATCAAGGTACAGTAGCCTCAGAAAATAAAATCGGACCCTGCCACGAGAAAATAGAGGGTTCTGTGTGAATTCCTCCAAGAACGAGGACAAATGACCGAAGACTGTATAGGACTACGATAGAAAGTTGTTAGGATGCTAAGCCAAGGATACCTAAAGGAGCTGCTCAGTGACAAGGGGAAGGCCAATTTCGCACGCGGGCTAGAGCAGTCCCATGGACCGCTAAAGCCACCTTCCCCGACGCGTATGGTAAATATGATCGTCGGAGATGGAACTGACGTCGCTATCAACCACGTCAAATTCTCCAACACACTCAGATTAAAGAGGACCATCTCCTATGAATGGTACGATGACCTCGAAGGAAGTATCACCTTTGATAAGTCTGACGCTGACGGTTTGTGTTTTCCTCATTATGATGCTTTAGTTATCAATTTACGTATTATTGATACGGACATTAGGAGAGTCATGATTGATGACGGAAGAGGCACCTGCATCATCCATCCGAGAGTCCTCTCGTAGATGGGACTCGAGGACAAGATAACCCCCCGCTGTGTAACTCTAACTGGTTTTAACAATGCAGTGGAACGCACATTAGGAGAAGTGATGTTACACATCCTCGCGGGGGAAGTCACCTTGGAAACCACCTTCCACGTAATGAACCAAGAGACAACATACAATGTCATTATCGGGCGCCCGTGGAAACATGCCATGCGAGCGGTTGCCTCAAGCTTATACCAAGTGGTTAAGTTCCCTACTCCATGGGGAATATTCAGCATCAAGGGAGAACCATGCACAGTGCAAGAATGTTATAAGATAACACAAGACTGCGCCCACACCCGACATCTGAGCGGGGCAAATGCGGAGGCATAACAATCAGCCATGTTGGGGACAAAAGCTGACCCAACGACTGACGTCGTTAGAGACCCAGACATTGTGGAGGCCTATAAGGCTACAATCGAAGACCTCGATACGGTTCAGCTAGATCATCATAACCCCTAAAGGAAAGCGTACATCGGCCACGGGCTCACCGATGTACCATGAATTTTTGACTAACCATGCAGGCACATTTTCTTTTTCCCATGCAGACATGCCAGGAATCTCGCCTGACAACGCCACCCATAAGCTCAACATCGATCTGCTACATCCGTCGGTAAGACAGATCAGGAGAAAGTTCAATGCCACAATCAATGAGGCACTCCGCGATGAAGTAGATAAACTACTCGCCAACGGATCTTTCAAGGAGTCAAAAAATCCACAATGGGTTGCCAACGTAATAATGATCAAAAAGAAGAACAGAAAATGGAGAATGTGTGTAGACTTCACCGACCTGAATAGGGTCTGCCCCAAGGATTCCTTCCCCCTCCCTCACATCGACCAACTGATCGATGCCACTGCCGGACATAAACTACTAAGCTTCTTGGACTCATATTCTGGTTATAACCAGATCTTAATGGCCGAGGAGGATCAAGAAAAAAACACGTTCATCACACACCAGGGTACCTACTGTTACAGGGTGATGCCCTTTGGGCTCAAGAATGCAGGGGCCACATATCAAAGACTGGTCACTAATATGTTCAAGGAACAACTCAGTAAAACCATGGAGGTTTGCATCAATGACATGCTAGTGAATTCCGCCAGAAAGGAAGACCACATCAACCGATTGTGAGAGGACTTCGAAATACTAAAAAAGTATGGGATGAAACTGAATCCCGAGAAATGCGCCTTTGGCGTGGCGTCAAGAAAGTTTTTAGTTTTGCTCGTATCCCAAAGGGGGATCGAAGTCAATACTGACCAAATCAAGGTGATCACTTCAATACCCGAAATGCTCAACAGCAAGAAACAGGTCAAGAAATTGACAGGTCAGATAGCCGCCCTCTCCCGCTTCATGTCCCGATCGTCGGACAAATACAACAAATTCTTCAGCGTGCTGAGAAAAGACAACAGATTCCACTGGAACGACGAGTGCGTCAAAGCCCTGCAAGGACTAAAAGCGTATCTATCATCGCCACCGATGCTGTCAAAAGCGAAACCAGGTCAGCTTCTACTGACGTACCTAGCCGTATCGAATGTCGCGGTCAGCGCAGTACTGGTTCGTAAAGAAAAAGGTACGCAATAACCTATCTATTACATTAGCAAAACCCTAGTAGATGCTGAAACTCGGTACCCACACCTCGAAAAATTGGCTTTGGCACTGGTCACGACTTCTAGAAAGCTGAGACCCTATTTTCAATGCCATCCCATCAAAGTAGTGGCAACTTTCCCTCTGAGCAGCATCTTGCACAAGCTCGAACTATTGAGTCGGCTCACCAGATGGGCCGTAGAGCTAAACGAGCATGATATCACCTATATTCCCAAGACCGCCATCAAGTCGCAAGTCCTCACCGACTTCGTGGCCAATTTCAGTGTCAACATATCGCCAGAGGTGGAAAAGAAAGCCCTACAGGCCGCCTCAAACACCGACCCCTGGACCCTCTACACCGATGAGGCCGCAAATGCCTCTGTATCTAGACTGGAACTCGTCCTCGAAGTCCTTATAGGCGAAATCATTCACCAGTCCATACGATGCCCCGAGATGACTAACATCGAGGCAGAATATAAAGCCGTCATTGCAGGTATAAAATTAGCCATCAGGTACGAAGCCCGCCGACTCGTCCTGCACAGCGATTCTCAACTCGTGGTGAATCAAGTCACCGGGACTTATCAAATCAAAGAACAAAGGCTACAGAAATATCAAGCAGAAATCCACAAGCTAATAGCACAACTCGATGAATGCCGCTTCGAATAGGTTCCTAGAGCGCATAACGCCGAAGCAGACGGATTGGCAAAGCTGGCCGCTACCACCATAAATCTAAACAAAAAGAGCACTGTCACCCTCCTTCACTCAGCAATCGACCATACTGAGGTACTCTCCCTACACCTAATTTGGGACTGGCACAACCAATTTGTATCGTATTTGCAGGATGGAAATGTACCACCTCACAAAAAAGAAGCAAAAAAGCTTCGCATGCAGGCAGCAAAGTACTGCATGATAAACAACGACCTCTACAAGAGAACTTTTGGAGGACCCTTGGATAAGTGCCTAGGTCCCAACCAAACAACGCCGGTATTGGAGGAGGTTCACGAAGGCCATTGCGGCACTTATACAGGCAACAGAGCACTCGTGCGATGCCTGGTACGGGCTGGGTACTACTGGCCCACCATGAAAAAAGATGCGGCATAATACGTTTGCCAATGCGAGAAATGCCAAAAGTTTACCCCTTTAATACATCAACCAACCCCTCATCAAATGAGGAATGCACATAATCGGACCACTACCCGTCGGGCGAGGAAAGGTACGCTTCTTACTAGTTTTAACTGACTATTTCTCCAAGTGGGTGGAAGCAGGTGCCTACGCCCAGATTAGCGAGCAAGAAGTCATCGCCTTCATCTGGAAAAATATTATATGTCGCTTCGGCATCCCCAAAGAAATATCCTGCGACAACGGACGATAGTTTGTAGGTCAAAAAACAACAGATTTCTTTGACAAATGGCGTATCAAAAGAATACTTTCAACGCCATATCATCCTGCCGCCAACGGCCAAGCGGAGTCATCCAACAAAACCATACCGAATATATTGAAAAGGAAACTTGAAGACGCTAAAGGATTATGGCCCGAGTTATTGCCAGAAGTACTATGGGCGCACAGGACTACCCCCAAATCCTCCACAGGAGAAACTCCTTACTCACGAGTCTACAAAACTGATGTCGTCATACCGGTCAAAGTCGGTGTGCCAAGTCTAAGGTACTCGATCACGAGCAGAGAGGAGAACGACATAAATTGACTCCAAGACTTTGATGAAGCTGAAGAAAGAAGGGAAATGGCCCACATCAGGCTTGTGGCCCAAAAATAGCAGATAGAAAGATACTACAACAAGAGAGCAAAAATTGGACCACTCAAAGTAGGCGACTACGTGCTAAAAGCCAAGACACTGGTTTTCAAAGACCCTAACAAAGGAAAGTTGGTCACCAATTGGGACGGACCCTACAAAATCACCGCAGCAGCAGATAAGGGCTCCTTCCTGCTAGAGACCATGAACGGGAAGACACTCCAAAATAATTGGAACATCTCCTACCTTAAGCACTTCCATTTCTAGAAAGAGTATCCCCCAAGTCGTACTATTTTTCCCTCATCCGATTTTTGTCCCAATTGGGTTTTCTCGGAGAGGTTTTTAACAAGGCGACGAAGGAGACGCTCGGGAGTTCTTAAAGGATTAAATCTGATACACCAAGCATACCGACAATTGGCACGAATGGAATATCATAGGGACTAAGGCTACGGCCATCTCCAATGTATGAAAGACTACGACCATCTCCAATATATGAAAGTCTACGACCATCTCCAATGTATGAAAGGCTACGATCATCTCCAATATATGAAAGGCTAAGATCATCTCTGATAAAAAAAAAGCCACGGCCACCCATAAACGCAAAAGGCTAAGGCCCTAACAGCGTAAGGGAAGACTACGGTTATCTCCGATAAACAAAAGGCCACGGCCACCCATAAACGCAAAAGGCTAAGGCCTTAACAACATAAGGGAAGACTACGGTCAACTCTGATAAACAAATGGCCATGGCCACCCATGAACGCAAAAGACTAAGGCCCTAACAGCGTAAGGGAAGACTACAGTCATCTCCGATAAACAATAGGCCATGGCCACCCATAAACGCAAAAGGCTAAGGCCCTAACAGCGTAAGGGAAGACTACGGTCATCTCCGATAAACAAAAGGCCACGACCACCCATAAACGCAAAAGGCTAAGGCCCTAACAGCGTAAGGGAGGACTACGGTCATCTTCGATAAACAAAAGGCCACGGCCACCCATAAAATGCAAAAGGCTAAGGCCCTAACAGCGTATGAGAAGACCATGGTCATCTCCGATAACCAAAATGTCACGGCCACCCATGAAGGCAAAAAGCTAAGGCCCTAATGGCGTATAAAAAGGCTATGGTCATCTCCAACAAAAAAAAGGCTACGACCATCCACAAACACAGAAGGCCACAGACACTCTTGAATGCGTAAACAGCTAAGGGAAAAAATAATAGCCGCATAAAAACACACAAGCAGGCGTGACCGGAGTCAATCCAACCTAACTGCGACAAATTAACTCAATAAAAGGCGACGCAATATACAAAATGGAAATTGCGGAAGAAGACATAAAAACACAACAATTCCCGCGTATCATTATAAATCATTCACATATTACAAATTTACAACGTCTCTTCGATTACAAAAAAAATAGAGAAGAAGTTTTATCTAACTACCTTGGCCTTCGCCATCCTCTGCCGCATCGGTCGTGCCGTCAACACGGTCCCTACCCCTTCGGCCCGGAACGCCAAAGAAATCCAGGACCCCGTGCCCAACTGGCTCACATCCACAAAAGTACAGCCTTCTTGGTCGGGAAAGTCAGGGTTATACCCATAAGCTTCGCGCGCAACCCTAACAAGGCGACGCTAATTTTAAACCTCTGCCTCAGTGGCTCTACCAACGGCCAGCAGCTCCTCAAATACAGTCCACCTCGCCTCAGCATACACCAACATGTCATGAGCTTCGCGGGAAACATCGCCAATAGGATCAACCGCCTACGCATGTTGAGGAGCGACCACCTCGACCGTTATAGTCCCAAGCTCAGGAGATAGGGCATCAACCCTGGCACGCAACTCCGCTGCCTCCGCCATCGCCATACAGCCCAGTTCCAACTTCCCCTCCTTCTGTTGAAGGAGACTCTTTAGCTCAGTGTTACGAGCCACAGCAGCCATTAGGTATGCGTCCACCTTTTCCAGCTGAGCCATGCGCTTCCGCAGTTGATCCTCCGCCTGCTCCAACCCCTCACGGAAAACTTAAAACTGAGGGTCCTGGGTATATAGGTTGGCCAGCATCTTGTGCTTACCGCGGACCTCCCGGTATTTCTTTGTCGCCTTCCTAAGGGCGGCACTCTTCTTCCGCTCCCGCCGGCCTCGCTCCACTTCTAAGATAAGGGTTTGAGAGAAAGACAAAGAGAGACATAATTCAAAATGGTACAGGCCTCAGGGCTCATGATGGAATGACAAAAAACAATGACAAAATCTTACCTGCAAGGCAGCGCCAGGAACACGACGAGATAAATCCCTGTCGCTTACAACCTTCAAAGACTTGGTTTCGGCAGCCCCGCATAACAAAGACATATCTGTTGTGGCCTTCTCACTGTCCAGCAACAGGTTATATCCCGTAGGAATCAAAAGCCGACGGGTAGGTCCCATTGTTGCCATATCCACCCAAGCATAGTCTTCTTGTGGCACGTCCGCATAAGCAAAAGCCCATTCGGGAGCAGTCCATTCCTTATCAGCAGCCAGCCCGGCAATAGCCGGCGTACTATCGTCCTCAACATTAGGAGAAGCGGTATCGCCCGCAACTTCCCTCAAGAGGGCCACCCTCTCCGGTCGAATCACGTCGCCCATAAAGACCAACCTCGATCCAAGGCGGCGAATGATCGCCTTCCTCTGCTCCACGACTACGCCTTTACCAAGAAGTAGACGGTGCCTCTTTCGCTCCAGCGGCTCATCGTCCTCAGAATCCTGCTCTTCAACAAGAGGAGATGGAGGCAAGGGGATCTCTCTAAACGTCGGTTTATTCACCTACTTTACTATGGGATGAGAAGCAAGGACGTCCTCGGAAGAAGGCTCCCGATTCACGGCCTCGCCTTTAGAACGAATAGCATCAGAAACATCCACACTAGATGCTTCTGTATCCGCTTGGTCGCCCTTAGGTCGGGTGGCCTCAGCTGCTTGGTCGATCCTACTTACATGAACTACATTTTCAAAGCCGGAATCTGCCGATGAGGAAGCGGCAGCTCGACATCTCCTCCTCCGCGGTGCACTCCGGACTGCCAACACAATTAACCAAGGAAAAATGCGTCAGAATATACGGCGTCAAAAAAAGTATATGGTCGCCAAACATAAGACCAGTACAATACCTGGAAGGCCATATCTCGTGGTGGATGCCGCCCACGTTCTATGTTCCTGTGCGAATGGGATCAACCGCCCCACCCATGCTCTAATATCCAGCACAGATTGGGGCATGCGCACCCTTGCTGCAGACGCAAAAATATAAAAGGGTGACAAAAAGTCGAGCAAGCGTAAAGTAACTAAGTACAAGGGATGACACTTACGCTCGGTATTTCATGCTTCAGGGAATCCAGTAGGGTCCGACACCAAATCCGAGGTTCGGATGAAGAAAAATTTCAGCCAAAATTGGCGATTGGGCTTGTCATTTGTCTCGACAACCAAGCCCTTCGTCCCACGGTTCATCAACTAAAACATCATCCCCCTCATAAACCCGGGACTGAATAATTACAGCAGGTGATATACTGTGACGTCCAATCCGGCCCTCTCACCGTAAGTCATTAGGGTACGATATATTTTCCGCATATAAGGGGTAAGTTGGTCCGGACACACGTTGCAAAATCTGAATAACTCCTCTGCCAGCGGGTAGATAAGAAGGCCACACCCTATTATAAAGGGGTATTCAAAAAAAACACAGAACCCCATTCTGTGTATGTTAGCAAAATCCCCCTCGGCCGTTTGCATGACGACCGTCTCCGAAATCTGACAAGAAACACAGAGATCATCCAAAAGAGATTCTGTAAATTTAGACCTCTCCCATGCCGATGTAGCTCTTTTCGTAGGAAAATCCCTTCGAATGTATAGTTCACGGGGAAGTAAGTTGTCTATAGAAAGATGAACGAGGGGTTTGCGGGATTTCTTCCCACCTTCCGAGGGTGGAGGGACCCTGGAAGTGGCCTCACCCTCATTTTTCCCACGGCGACGACTACCTTTAGCCATTATCAACCTTTTTATCAAATTTAGAATATGCCAACAAGCTCCGAAAGTCAAAATGAAAAGTTGTTGAAATTCGCTATAAAAAATGACAAAAGTCAAAGAACTTTTTGTAGGGATTCGAAGAGTGGAAAAACTTGAAATCCCTCCCTATTTATAGCGGGCCAGTACACGGGATTCGAAGAGATTGGTATCAGGAAAGGAGGCGGGAATCAAAATGTCAAATCATCTCCTAGCCTGCCTCAGGAGCAGTTGTAATCATGACGCATGCCGTCAGCAAAGGACGGTTCAAAGAACATGCCATGTATGCATATACGGAAAGGTCCGAGACGAGTTGATCTTTTCTGCCCATTGCAGATATATGTCGAATACATCTCCAACAGGCGGACGGACTAACTGTATGGGGTCGAATCCGAAGCGATTGATGAAAGTCGAGCACGCCTCCCTCCACGGCCACTAAAGTCAAATATACCTCCCTTCACGCCCATACGACGGAAAGGAGTGTGCCTCGAACAATAAAGGCATACTGACAAACTCGCCCGTACGAGCGCTCTGTCCCCTCCGCCCGTTTATATTTTTATAACGACAATAGTCCTAGAATAAAGTGATATTCTGACGAGGGAGCCTTTCTTCTATATAAGGAAAGGCCTCCCTCATTTGTAAGGCAGATGTTATTTTCATTAATTAATACAACTTCTGACTATCATTTTCTTTCTATCTCATATCTCTCTTATTGATCCGTTTTGATAATCCACTAAGTCTTATTACAATCTCACCAGAGCAAATAGCATACGATATACAGATCTATCGTCGGGTTTATTACCGTTGATTCCGATTTACCCTTTTATAATCTTTGATTGTCCCTAACTTAAAATGCAACCGACAGCTTTTGGGTCAAACAATAATCTTGGGAATTATAGTATATTTTTCTTTGGTCAAATTGCGACTCGTATTTATACTACTCTTAAGCCTTTTGAAGAAGTATATTATGTCTTAGAGAACCAAAAAGTTCATACTATTACGTATATAGTTTAAGAGGTCGTTTGGTAGCTATTTTGGAGAAAAAGTTATCTATGTATTGGGGCAAACATAACTTATACAATATTTTGTAGGGTAAAATATCATACCATCCCCCTAAACTTGACACGGTATTATTAGTTACAGTCTTAAACTATTTGTGATCTTAACTACCCCTCAACCAGGCATTTTGAAAGCCATTACCCCTCTAGGCTCTGGTGTGACAAAGAGTATGGGTGCACTCGCATTCCACGTGAATTTTTCTGCATATGTGGTATTCTTTAAAAAAAATACATTTTTACCTTTTTTAGATAATTTTTTTCAAATACAATTTATATTAAACATGGATAGAACTACTTTATTTAGGCTAAATTATTTTATTTGGATAAAAATAATAAAGTTTTAATTAATCTATTTTTGAATTTGACCTAAAAATAAAGATTTATACAATTGAAACAAATTGTCACGACATCTAAATTGTAAAAAATATACTTATAATTTAAAATTAATTATTTTGGTTATAATTTTTTATAGTTCTGAATTATAGTGCTATATATATATTATTTATTAATTCAATCAAATATTTAAAAAAAATAAGTATTTTACTTTAAAATTTATATAATGTATATCAATTTTTAATACATTGAAATATTAAAAAAATATCCCTTCATAACTAATTCATGTATAATTAATATCTGCATAACTAATTTCTGCATTATTTCGTCATATATAACTAATATATGCATAACTAATATTTATATAATTAATACATGCATTACTCTAACGCGCAACCAAACGATCCCTAAATGTGCAAATCCAAGTTTCTAGTTTTGACAAATCAAAGTGTCGACTGCTTTTAAATTTTGTTGTATACTATTAAAAGAAATGTATACATACATTAATTTTGACAAGAAAAGACCACGGGTTAGATGTCACAGAAAAAGTCTTCCTACTTATGGCATTCAATCTGCAGCCTTTTCTTTTCAAAATTAATGGTGTCTTTTATTTTAAAGTAGTCTTGGTATTTTACAAAAACTTCATGAAGAAGGCTTGAAAGTACCTACTTATTAGTACTATATTTTTATATGGAATGTGTTAGTACCATGCAACATAGGTGTCAATGAACAAGAAAAGAAAATACAATTGCTTTTGAAACAACTCATGAGCAACTGATTTCCTCATGGATTTCTACTCATTCGCTCTTACCAAACCAGAAAAAATGTTAGTGGACGCCGACAAGAATCCAAAGTTTTACAAGCTTTTAGCTAGAGAAGGTTTTGTGAATAAAATTGTAAGGTCTTTTTATTCTTTAATTACTTTTTCTTTCTAGTTATTGAACTCTAAAATTCTCTTCCAACTGTGTTTTGCTAATTTGATTTTTCAGGAACTGCCGTATTCTTTCGTAAGAGAAAACAAGAAAATGTTGGCAAAGATATGTTTATTGGGTGTAGCTGGGAGTTGGTGGGAAGTAAAAATAGTGAAGAAAAAGTCTAAATACTTTATATGTGAAGGAGAGTGGTCACATTTTGTGGCGCATCAAAAACTCAAGCTCTTTTTACTCGTTGATAAATCTAAGTTTCATGTCAATGTCGTATAAACTTTGGTGAAAAGCGACTTGCTTTTGAGGAACTCAGCAGTAGCTCGGAAGATGAGGTCGGACCTTCAAGAAAATCAAAGAAAGTCAAAGTGCGTGATGCAATAGAAATATCTGATTGCGAGGAAGAAAGCAGTGACACATCCAGTGATGATGAGTCCACGTATGTACTCCCTCCGGTCCAAAATAAGTAATTTTTTGAATGTTTTCACGCATATTAAGTAATTTATCTTTTAGCAATAATTAATAATGGAATTGACCATATTAACCTTTACTATCTCAGATAAACACTCCTAACACATATTCCAACAACATTAACTCTAAGGATAATGTAGGGAAAAAATAATTAATTCATTCTTGAAATCCGAAAAATCACTTATTTTGGACCACAAGAAAAATATCAAAAAATCACTTATTTTGGACCGAAGGGAGTAGATATTAAGACTTCCTGTTCACGTCAAGCAAAGTACAAAAAACCTAAGCGCGAGATGATGTCCGCAAGTTATAACATCATCCCTTTATATATGCATTTGGAATATTTAATTAATTTGGTTCATTATCTATAATCGGTTTTGGAAACAGCCTAGCTGCCCTCTCGGTAGAGGTAAGGCCTGTCAACATATTTCCCTCCTCAGAGTCCAATTTGTGGGAATATACTCGGTTGTTGTTGTTGTTGTATCTATAATCTGTTGATGCATGAGATAGAAGGCGTTAGGTAACACTGATCTATTTTAATTATCTGGTATATGTAAGTGTGGTTCAGTTTATATTGACAACGACATAGTTATATATAAATAGATCACAATGAATTCAAATAATTCCTATCTAGAAACAAGTTTGGAAACGGCTTTTGAGCCCAGTGACCGAGGCAGAATCTCTACAAAGGGGTTCAAATTATTTTTTTTTTAGCTAGTGGGAATTAAACTCATGATCTTATGTACATTTTAAACCCCAATTGACAACAAAACTATATTTTTGGATTGTGTAATGGGTATTCAAAACTTAATGTATATAGATGAAAATTAAATTTTGCTTTATATATGCAGTATAATTTTTCGGCTAAGGATATTCGGTTGAACACCCTTGCGCCCCTAAATTCGCCCCTGTTTGAGCCGTTTGCACTCATTCTCTAGATATCTAACTTAGCTTCAAGCTAGGGATTGGATTGGAGAGTAACTCTATAGTAATTATTTAATACTTGCATACAAAAACGTCTTTATGTAAGTGTGACTGAATATATTTTTAGTAGGATTAAATTAAAGTCGCAATGTTGTTATTACTTGTGTTTAGTTTGCTCAATATTTGTTAAAAGTTAAGAAGTTAAAATCTTCTTAGAAACTTATATATCAATGTGGTATAACATGTTAAATTATGAAACATGTCCTCTTAATATAGCGACTCAAAATAAAGAAAGTTAGGCAGTGAGGCGCGCAGTGAATTGATTGATTGATCAATAGATGGATGAGAATGAGCTGGTAAATACTGAACCATTTAAGAGAAAAACAGGTAGTACTGCAGAGGAGGATGAAGATGAGGATGGGAGGGATCAAGAAGATGGTCGAATTCGGAAGAAGAATAGATGGAGTGTGATGAACTTGAATGATGAAGAACCATCCTATGATATGGTTGTAAAAAAGTCACATTCGACTTTTATGGTAAGATTCTTTGATTATTTAATGTCTTTGCGTAGTTGTCCCTGAATACATGTTTCATGAATATTATAATTAGACTATCCCAATGAATTTCGCGAAACGGACTGGCATAATTGACATGAAGAAAATGAGACTGGTTAATAGTGGTGGGAAGGAGTGGAGAGTGAAGATAGTGCATATTGGAGCAAGGGTTCGCATAACAAGAGGATGGACTGAGTTCCGAACACAAAACAAGATAGCCAATGGTGAGAGTTGCCGCTTCAAGTTGATTCAGGGCAATGGTGGTAGTAATGTTTTACAGGTTCAGAGGATCCCCACACCACGATCCTTGCAATATTAATATGCCGTGCCTGTATGTACTACGACTTCTTTTGGTTGCGTTTCAGCATCGTCCTTGTATGCATAGTAGTTTGGAACGCCACCACTTATTATTTTGCAACATAATCAATCTTTGTTAAATAACATGGAGCTTTTGCTTTGTGACGACCCGGCCCGTCGTCGCGGGAATTACCACCCCGTCGTGTTGCAATTTCATGTTTTATGCTTTTATATCAGTGTTAGAGTCTAACGGATGAGTTAGGAGTAATTTGGATGGAAAATGAGGCATATAGCCTTTTTGAAGGAAACTTGAATATGGAAAGTCAACCCGGAGTTGACTATTTAGTTAGAGGGCTCATAATCGGATTCTGATGATTCGGTTAGTTCCGGGAGATGAATTGTGACTTAGGGGAGCAATCGGAATTGAATTTGGAGGCCCGGTGTAGAAATATGCTTGAATTGGCTAAGGTTGAATTTTGGCGAAATTCGAACAGTAGGTGAGATTTTGATCCGGGGGTCGGAATGCAATTCCGACAATTCCTGTAGCTTCGTTATGTGATTTTGGATATGTCCGCAAAATTTCAGGTCATTCGGACGTCGTTTGGTCGGGTTTTTGATGGAATGTGTAATTCGGAATGTTTTAAGGAATTTAGGCTTGAATTCGATGCGAATTATGGGTTTTGATGTTATTAGACGTGTTTTGAGGATTTGAGCAAGCTCGAATAAGGTATTAAGATGTGTTGGTGTGTTTGGATGAGGTCCCGGAGGCCTCGGGGTGTTTTCGGATGGCTAAATGGGAGAAAATGTGGAAAATTTGCAGGGAAGTGTTCCGGTTCTGTTGTTTTCGCTCCTGCGGAAATGGGGGCGCAGGAGCGAGTCCGCAGAAGCGGACGAGGAGGCGTAGGAGCGCTTGTCTTCGTAGAAGCGGAAAAATGACCGCTGAGGCGGCATCGCAGGAGCGAGGTTGAGACCGCAGAAGCGGTTAAGGGACGAGATGGGGAAATCCGCAGAAGCGGATTGGTGATCGCATAGGCGAGTCCGCAGGAGCGGACTCTTGTCCGCAGAAGCGGGAAAGGCCGCAGGGGCGGAGGAATTTACGCAGGAGCAGACCCGCAGGAGCGGTCCGTGTATCGCAGGAGCGGAAATGGCCAAATAGGCCTGGGTTCGCAGAAGCGACCAATTGGTCGCAGGAGCGGCTCTGCAGGGGCGGAAAATGGTCCGCAGAAGCGAAAATCGCAGTAAGTTAAGTGTATCAAAAGTCAGAAAGTTTTTAGAAACATTTCACACATTTGGGTCTCGGCTTTAGAGGCGATTTGGGCAATTTTGAAGAGAAACTCAAGGGAAATCATCAGGCAATCAACTATGGACTTAAACTATGATTAGTATTGATAATATTATGCAATTATATCATGAAAATGAAGGAATTTGGGGTAATTTATGGAGGATTTAGCCCTAGGCTTGAACTTTCGAAAAATTAAGGTTTTGAATTGGCAAATGGAGTCCGAATTTGGTAAACCTTATATGCTTAGACTCGTATCGAGATGAGGGTTCCGAATATGTGACTTTCGTGATTGTTCGAGAAGTGTACCGAAAGTCGGGTTTTGACAACTTTGGGAATTTTGATGTAAATTTAGTTGTATTGATTGGGTGTCGTTCCATTGGCTTAATTTGTTGTGTTTCTACTGTATTTGATAAGATTCTACGCGTGCGGAGCTTGATTCTCGTGGCAGGGGCATTGCGGAGTAGTCGTCGCGCCGTATTGAGGTGAGTAATAGATGTGGGTGATGACCAGCGGGTTCGAAACCCCGGTATACCACTTTGTGACGCTGTATAGCGGCGAGACACGTACTCTCTTGTGAGTGCGGGGTCGATTGTGATCGGGGACTATGGCTTAGTCCGACTTGTTGATACTTTGTTATAATATTAGGCTATTCTTGAGCCGTCGAACCTCCTTCTCGGATGGTTGCATATTATACTATGATATTGGCTACTCTAGAGCCGTTGAACCCCCTTCTTGGGCGGTTGAGTATACATGTGGGCCGTGAGCCACTTATTGGATCCCGCGAGGATCGTTATCATTGTCTTATCATATAGACATGCTAGTTTACTACTAGTCCGTAGCTATTTCTGTTATCATGCTATTTCCAATCTCTGGAACTTGATATTACTGTTTTCCAACTGAAAAAGATAAAAGAGTTTTCAAAAACTACTTTTGAGCCTGCGAGGCCGTATTTGCATATTAGCCGACTAGTAGTGGACCGGGCTGCGCGCCGCAAGAGTATATATGTTGGATCGGACCGCACGCCGCAAGAATATTGTGCTCGGGCCGTAGGAGCCCCTCCGAGTCCGAACCCCCATAGTGAGCACGGGTACCCAAATTAGATCGGCTACGCGCCGTAGCGGTCATATCATGCATTGCATTGCATTTAGCTACATCCGCTAGTTGTTATACCGTTTTGCCGGTACTTATTGGTACATGTGCAGGGTTGATATTGATTCCGTGACAGGGTATTCGATTACGCCTTTACATAGTGCTTTATTGCAAATTTCTTATCCGCGCTGTCTTACCCTTGTTTATTACCACTCGGTCTTGGCGTACTCATTTTACTCCCTCGCACCTTGTGTGCGTATCCGTGTACCTCTCGACAGCTGATCCAAGAATCGTGCGAGGTGACATCTCGCGGGATATACGAGGTAGTCGCAGCAGTCCGCAAGACCCGATATTCCTTCTTACCGTCTCTTGATTTTGTATTGACTTTTCTTTCTGCACTTGGTATCTTGTAAACCTTTATACACTCATGTTCAGCAGAGGCTCATGACTCTTGACCCTTCGGTCTATGGGAGTTGATGTATTATGGGACTCGGTTCCCCGTTTTCGTTATATGTATCGTTGTTGCTTCGTGAATTAATATGCTTAAATGGGCTAAAGAGAGCTTCTAGCTCCGTTGTTTATATTGATTGGTCTAGCTGGCTTAGCAATGTGCTGGGCGCCATCACGACCGGGTTTTGGGGTCGTGACAAGTCGGTATCAGAGCCTAGGTTTACTAGGCCTCATAAGTCATGATACGGATGGTAGAGTCTCGTGGATCGGTACGGGGACGCCTGTACTTATCCTCGGGAGGCTGCGAACCTTTAGGAAACACTTCACTTTTTCTTGAACTCTGTCGTGCGATCTTGTTGTTCCGAGAACCGAACTTCTATATTCTATTCTCTCGCGTATGGCGAGAACGCGAGCATCGGGACGAGGTGGACGACCTCCATCGCCACCGCGTAGAGCCGCTGGCGCGGTCGTGCTGAGGCAGAGGTAGGGCATCCGAGGCAGTGCTAGCCGACCCGCCCATTGTACTAGTTCGGGAGCAGCCCCCCCGTGGTCGATGCTCCAGCAGCCCCGGCTCAGGGCCAGACCGTATCTATTGCTATTCCTCGGTCTTCGTGAGACTCTCGCTCGTATATTATCCGCGTGTTCCGGCTTGGCTCGGTAGTCTCGCCCATCGCTACCGTAGCGACATCTCGGCATGGGGGTGGCCGGCGCGACCCCCGTAGCTCGCACACCGAGCCAACTCAGCCAGTTGCACCCATTGCACCAGCTGGCGGTCCCCGCTCGGTGGTTGCACCGGTTATTCCACCCGCTGCACCAGCTCCAGAGCATATGGTTGAGGTTATGCCCGACGACGAGCAGTGTCACCTCGAGAGGTTTGGCAGACTTCCGCCCACCCCATTTCGATGGCGTCGAGGGTGAGAATGCCCGTGGTTTCTTGGATGATTGTCGGAGGATGTTGCGGACGGCCGGTATTCTCGAGTCCAGCCGGAGTTTCATTTACTACCTTTCGGTTCACTGGTCCCGCATTTGATTGGTGGGAAGAGTTCGAGAGGCGTAGGCCTGCAGGAGCAGCACCTCTCACATGGCAGCAGCTTCTCTACTCTCTTTCTAGAGAAATATGTACCCCGGTCTCGTCGCGAGGGAGCTACGTCGCCCGCTCGAGTGGTTGGTTCAGTGGCGACATGTCCGTGACCCGCATGAGCTCGCATTCATACAACTGGCTAGTGCATGCCACACGGATGATCCCTACTAATAGGAGAGGATCGAGAGGTTCATCGATGGCCTCAACTACTCTATCCGCATTCTTATGACCGGAGAGAGAGTTTTGTCATCATCATTTGAGCAGGTTGTTGATATGGCACGCTCCATCGAGGCGGATCGTCGTCGAGAGAGAGAGGAGCGGGAGGCCAAGGAGGCCTCGTGGTTCGGGCAGCTTCAGTGGTGCTCCATCTAGAGGGCATTACCAGCAGAGCAGCAGGTCGCTCATCTAGACCTTCTCATTCGGGCCGCCAGCAGAGCGGAGGTTCTTTTGGTCGTGGTCGACAGTGATTTCAGCAGGTCAGCCATCACTTAGTGCCCTTCCGGCCCCGCAGTGCAAAGACCTAATTCTTCAGCCTCGAGATTCTTCTCGCGGCAAGCGGGTTCCCTTCGGTCCCCTTCTCCAAGCACCAGGTGCATGTTATGAGTGTGGTGAGTTTGGCCACACGAGGAGACAGTGCCCCCTCGACTCCGTAGGGACAGGACTCGGCAGAGGGATCAGCCCTCATCTTCGACACCATCTCAGTCAGTAGAGGTGGAGGTCGGCCTTCTCGTGGTCGCCCCGTGGGCGAGGAGAGATCCGGCGGAGGCCAGGAACGGTTCTATGCACTTCCCGACGTGCGTGATACGCTTGCCTCCGATGCAGCGGGTTACGGGCATCATTTCCGTCCGTCGCGCAGATGCCTCTATTCTATTTGATCCAGGGTCCACATATTCTTACGTGTCCTCTTACTTTGCACATCACTGGGTGCGACTCGTAGTAGTCTTGATTTACCCGTTCATGTATCCACCCCCGTGGGTGATACGATCATCGTGGATCATGTCTATAGATCCCGTGTTATATCTATCGGGGGTCTGGAGCCCAGGCACATTTGTTATTGTTGGGTATGGTGGACTTTGATGTTATATCGGGTATGGACCGGTTGTCTCCGTACCATGCTATATCGGATCGTCATGCCTAAGACAGTTACGTTGGCCATTCCTGGTATTTCTCACATCGAGTGGCGGGGTTCGACCGATTTCGTCCCTAGCCGTGTTATTTTGTTCTTAAAAGCTCATAAGATGGTTGAAAAAGGGTGTTTATCGTACTTAGCTTTTGTGAGAGATGTGGAAGCTCTGAGTCTCCTAGCATTGATTCTCTACCTGTTGTGAGGGACTTTCCAGATGTATTCCTCAGACCTGCCGGCATGCCGCCGGACAGGGATATTGATTTTGGCATTGACTTGGTGCCGGCACTCACCCCATATCCATTCCTCCTCACCGGATGGCACTAGCCGAGTTGAAAGAAATGAAAGAAGCAGCCTTCAGTGAGCTTCCGGATAAGTGGTTTCATCCGCCCCAGCGTGTCCCCGCGGGTGCGCCCGTATTATTTGTTAAAAAGAAATATGGTTCCATGCGAATGTGTATTGATTATAGGCAATTGAACAAAGTGACAATGAAGAACAAGTACCCTCTACCGCGCATATATGATTTGTTTGATCAGTTACAGGGTGCGAGGGTGTTTTCTAAGATCGATCTTCGTTCAGGCTATCACCAGCTGAAGATCAGGGACTCGGATATTATGAAGACTGCATTCAGGACCCGATATGGTCATTATGAGTTTCTTGTGATGTCGTTTGGGCTGACCAACGCCCCAGCAGCATTTATGCATCTGATGAACAGTGTGTTCATGCCTTATTTGGATTCATTTGTGATTGTGTTCATTGATGACATTCTAGTCTACTCCCGTAGTCAGGAGGAGCATGCTCAGCATTTGAGTATTGTGTTGCAGAGATTGAGGGAGGAGAACCTATATGCTAAATTCTCCAAGTGCGAGTTTTGGCTCGAGTCCGTAGCATTTTTGGGACATGTGGTGTCTCGTGATGGTATTCAGGTTGATCAGAAAAAGATAGAGGCGGTGCAGAGTTGGCCTAGACCGTCCTCAGCTACAGAGATTAGGAGTTTTCTTGGCTTGGCGGGATATTATCGCCGGTTTGTTCATGGATTTTCATCCATTGCTTCTTCATTGACTAAATTGACCCAGAAGGGTGCACCATTCGTGTGGTCGGATGAGTGCGAGGAGAGCTTTCAGAAGCTCAAGACAGCTTTGACCACAGCTCCAGTGTTAGTATTGCCATCAGCTTCAGGTTCATATACTGTTTATTGTGATGCCTTGAGAGTGGGGATAGGTTGTGTGTTGATGCAGGAAGGTAAGGTGATTGCTTATGCTTCTCGGCAGTTGAAGCCACATGAGAAGAACTATCATGTTCATGATTTCGAGCTAGCCGCCATTGTTCATGCCTTGAAGATTTGGAGGCACTATTTGTACGGCGTGTCTTGTGAGGTGTATACCGACCATCATAGTCTCCAACACTTGTTCAAACATAAAGACCTTAATTTGAGACAGCGGAGATGGCTTGAGCTGCTTAAGGATTATGACATCACTATTTTATATCATCCGGGAAAGGCCAACGTGGTGGCCGATGCTTTGAGCCGGAAGGCGGTCAGTATGGGAAGCTTGGCATATATTCCAGCTGAGGAGAGGCCATTTGCTTATGATGTTCAGGTGCTAGCCAATCGGCTAGTGAGGTTAAATATTTTGGAGCCCAGCCGGGTATTGGCTTGTGTTGTATCTCGGTCATCTCTATATGATCGTATTCGTGAGCGCCAGTATGATGATCCATATTTGGATGTCCTGAGGGACAGAGTTCAGCATGATGATGCTAGAGATGTCACCATTGATAGTGACGGCGTATTGAGGATGCAGGGCCGGATATGTGTGCCCAATGTTGATGGCCTTCGTGAGTTGATTTTGGAGGAGGCCCATAGCTTGCGGTATTCTATCCATCCAGGAGCCGCTAAGATGTATCAAGATTTAAAAGAGCACTATTGGTGGAGAAAGATAAAAATGGACATTGTTAGACATGTAGCGCGATGCCTCAACTGTCAGCAGGTTAAGTACGAGCATCAGAGGCCCGGTGGTGTATTTCAGCGCATTGATATTCCCGAGTGGAAATGGGAGAGGATCACTATGGACTTTGTTATTGGACTCCCTCGGACGGCGAGGAAGTTTGATTCCGTATGGGTGATTGTGGATAGACCGACCAAGTCAGGCTCACTTCATTCCAGCTAGTACTACCTACTCATCCGAGCGGTTGGCCGATCTTTATTCGAGAGATTTTTCTTTTTGCACGGAGTTCCAGTGTCTATCATATCCGACAGGGTACTCGGTTACTTCTCAGCTTTGGAGAGCATTTCAACGAGAGACGGGTACGCGGGTCGAGTTGAGTACAACATTTCATCCCCAGACGACGGGCGGTCCGAGCGCACTATTCAGGATTCCGGAGGATATGTTGCGAGCTCGTGTGATTGACTTCGGTGGTTCGTGGGACGAGTTCCTTCCACTTGCCGAGTTTGCCTACAACAACAGCTACCGGCCGAGTATTCGTATGGCCCCGTACAAGGCATTGTATGGCAGTACGTGCAGATCCCCCGGGATGGTTTCGAGCCTCGGCGAGGATAGATCGACAGGGACCGAATTAGTTCGAGATGCTCTGGATAGAGCAAAGTTGATCCAGAGAGGCTTCGCACAGCACAGTCTCTCGTCAGAAGAGTTACGCGGACCGTAGAGTTCGAGAGTTGTCTTTCATGGTCGGTGACAGAGTATTGTTGAAGGGTTTCACCTATGAAGGGTGTCACGAGGTTCGGGAAGAAAGGGAAGTTGAGTCCCAGGTACATCGGTCCTTTTGAGATACTTAGGAGAGTTGGAGAGGTAGCATATGACTTAGCCTTGCCGCCCAGCTTATCCAGCGTTCATCCAGCATTCCACGTGTCTATGCTCCGAAAGTACATTGGAGACCCGTCTCATGTATTGGACTTTAGTACCATTCAGCTTGATAGTGATCTATCTTATGATGTGGAGCCTATTGCCATTTTAGGACGTCAGGTGAGAAAATTGAGGTCTAAGGAGATTGCATCAGTTCAGGTTCAGTGGAGAGGTCGACCCGTGGAGGAGGCCACTTGGGAGATCGTGCGGGAGATGCGGAGCAGATATCCTTACTTGTTTGAGACTTCATGTATGTTTCTTGACCCGCTCGAGGACGAGCGTTTGCTTAAGAGGGGGAGAATGTGACGACCCGGCCCGGTATAGAAATATGCTTGAATTGGCTAAGGTTGAATTTTGGCGAAATCCGAACAGTAGGTGAGATTTTGATCCGGGGGTCGGAATGGAATTCCGACAATTCCTGTAGCTTCGTTATGTGATTTTGGATATGTCCGCAAAATTTCAGGTCATTCGGACGTCGTTTAGTCGGGTTTTTGATTGATTGTGTAATTCGGAATGTTTTAAGGAATTTAGGCTTGAATTCGATGCGAATTATGGATTTTGATGTTATTAGACGTGTTTTGAGGATCAGAGCAAGTTTGAATAAGGTATTAAGATGTGTTGGTGTGTTTGGATGAGGTCCCGGGGGCCTCGGGGTGTTTTCGGATGATTAAACGGGAGAAAATGTGGAAAATTGCAGACTTGTGTTCTGGTTCTGTTGTTTTCGCTCCTGCGGAAATGGGGGCACAGGAGCGAGTCCGCAGAAGCGGACGAGAGGGGGCGCAGGAGCGCTTGTCTTTGCGAAAGCGGAAACATGTCCACTGAGGCGGCGTCCCAGGAGCGCAGGGTAGACCGCAGAAGCGGTCAAGAGGCGAAATGGAGAAGTCCGCAGAAGCGGGCGATTGATCGCATAGGCGAGTCCGCAGGAGCGGACTCTTGGTCTCAAAGGCGGTACATTCCGCAGGAGCGGAATTTTATCCGCAGAAGTGGACCCGCAGAGCGGTCCGTGTATTGCAGGAGCGGAAATGGCCAAATAGGCCTGGGTGCGCAGAAGCGACCAGTTAGTCGCAGAAGCGGTTCCGCAGGGGCGGAAAATGGTCCACAGAAGCGAAAATCGCAGTAAGTTAAGTGTATCAAAAGCTAGAAAATTTCAGAAACATTTCACACATTTGGGCCTCGGCTTTAGAGGCGATTTGGGCGATTTTGAAGAGGAACTCAAGGGAAATCATCGTGTAATCAACTATGGACTTAAACTATGATTAGTATTGATAATATTATGCAATTATATCATGAAAATGGAGGAATTTGGGGTAATTTATGGAGGATTTAGCCCTAGCCTTGAACTTTCGAAAAATTAAGGTTTTGAATGGGCAAATGGAGTCCGAATTTGGTAAACCTTATATGCTTAGACTCGTATCGAGATGAGGGTTCCGAATATGTGACTTTCGTGATTTTTCGAGAAGTGTACCGAAAGTCGGGTTTTGACAACTTTGGGAATTTTGATGTAAATTGAGTTGTATTGATTGGGTGTCGTTCCATTGGCTTAATTTGTTGTGTTTCTACTGTATTTGATAAGATTCTACGCGTGCGGAGCTTGATTCTCATGGCAAGGGCATTACGGAGTAGTCGTCGTGCCGTATTGAGGTGAGTAATAGATGTGGGTGATGACCAGCGGGTTCGAAACCCCGGTATACCACTTTGTGACGCTGTATAGCGGCGAGACACGTACTCTCTTGCGAGTGCGGGGTCGATTGTGATTGGGGACTATGGCTTAGTCCGACTTGTTGATACTTTGTTATGATATTAGGCTATTCTTGAGCCGTCGAACCTCCTTCTCGGATGGTTGCATATTATACTGTGATATTGGCTACTCTTGAGCCGTTGAACCCCCTTCTTGGGCGGTTGAGTATACATGTGGGCCGTGAGCCAGTTATTGGATCCCGCGAGGATCGTTATCATTGTCTATTCATATTGACATGTTAGTTACTACCAATCCGTAGCTATTTCTGCTATCATGCTATTTCCAATCTCTGGAACTTGATATTACTGTTTTCCAACTGAAAAAGATAAAAGAATTTTCAAAAACTACTTTTGAGCCTCGCGAGGCCGTATTTGCATATTAGCCGACTAGTAGTGGATCGGGTCGCGCGCCGCAGTAGTATATATGTTGGATCGGACCGCACGCCGCAGCTGATTTTGTGCTTGGGCCGTAGGAGCCCCTCCGAGTCTAAACCCCCACAATGAGCACGGTACCCAAATTGGATCGGCCACGCGCCGTAGCGGTCATATCATGCATTGCATTGCATTTAGCTACATCTCGTAGTTGTTATACTGTTTTGCCGGTACTTATTGGTACAGGTACAGTTGATATTGATTCTGTAACAGGGTATTCGATTACACCTTTACATAGTGCTTTATTGCGAATTTCTTATCTCACGCCTGTCTTACCCTTGTTTATTACCACCGAGTCCGGCAAGTACTCATTTTACTCCCCGCACCTTGTGTGCGGATCCAGGTACCTCTCGACAGTGATCCAGTAGCTGTGCGAGGCGACATCTCTGTGGGATATACGAGGTAGCCGCAGAGTCCGCAGGACCCGATATTCCTTCTTATCGTCTCTTGATTTTGTATTGACTTTTCTTTCCGCACTTGGTATCTTGTAAACCTTTATACACTCATGTTCAATAGAGGCTCATGACTCTTGACCCTTCGGTCTATGGGAGTCGATGTATTATGGGACTTGGTTCCCCCTTTTCGTTATATGTATCGCTGTTGCTTCATGAATTAATATGCTTAAATGGGCTAAAGAGAGCTTCTAGCTCCGTTGTTAATATTGATTGGTCAGGCTGGCTTAGCAATGTGCTGGGCGCCATCACGACCAGATTTGGGGTCGTGACATGCTTGGTTTTTGCTCATATGTTTAGAGCCTCTTGTTTTTAGCTTGTGTTCTAGTACTGTTTTCTCATATTGTTAAAAAGAAAATTAAAGAGAAGTCTAATTAATTAGGCAGCCTTGATCATTATGCTTCTGAGTACGTACCTTTTGATATTACACAATGAAACACTCAATATATGGTGGAAGGTGAAAACCAAGAATGTTGTTCACTAATCAATCCCACAAATTATACATCTGCGGGATAATATGGAAGCATAGATGTGCTTGTAATTCCAGTATTTATCTTCCGGGCTCTCTATTAAAAAAATCAAATCCTTGTATGCCTCTTTCTAGCTCCTCAGTATTTATCTTCCTGCTCTCTGTATTTCATTTATCTTCCTGCTCTCTGTATTTCTTCTATTTTGCTTGGAATTTCAGGTATACATTTTTTATATTTCCCTATTGGCGAAATACATAAACGATCCTTTTAAGTTTTCCTCGCCAATTAAATGAACACCTCAATTATGCTAATGACCAAACAGACGCCTCTTCTCAGCTAAAGTGTGACTCGTGAATCCTTCACGATGATATGGGAAAGTGTGTACTTTTTATTCACTTCTGGGCACATGAAACCCTCAAAATGAAGTTTTTTTCTTTTCTTTTTTTACTTAAACTTATTTTAAAGACTCCACTTACCTTCATCTTTGTACTTCTTCTTCTTCAAGTTTTCACCATTGATGAAAAACAACAATTAAAAAGTTTCTTTCAAATTATAGCAAATGGAAAAAACATAAAATAAGCACACAATTTTTTACAATATATACGGTCACAATTGCTTCTACGATCAATCACAGGCATTGCGTAATAATTAATTGAATGAATTACATTTCTCACCATTAAAGTAAAACAATCATTATCTTAGATGAAATTAACAATACTACTCAATAGAGTAAATTGAACCCTCTAAAACTGATGCTTTAACTAAATATTCTCCCAAAACCAATCACAAAAGAGAGCACTAATTTTTGCTAAACGCTGCTGCTAAATTTTATGGCAGAACTAAATTTGTTTATTTTCTCTCAAATTCCCACTAACCTTATTTGGAATCACTTTTATGTGATTATTTTCTCTCAAATTTCCACTTACGTTATTTTGAATAACTATTTCCTCTCAAATTTTCACATAAACCTTACATTTTGGTGTGTATTGGATTATCTCGATCGAAAACTATATGAAGTTTGAAAAAGCTTAAGCAATCAAATTGAAAAGACATGACTAGAATGAAGGGACAAGTTTTTGTCTTATAAGGATTTTTGAAGAAAAAACTCAAGCTGATTGAGCTGAAGAAATCAGCGACACAGCTAATGAGGAATGTTAGGGTTTCTAAGAAGATGAAATAAGATGCTGGGGATTCTGACTGCTCACAAAAGGTGCTAATAGGTTCGAGGGTTAGGGGGAGGGGTGATGGTCTAGTTGAAAATAAGGAAAAGATTCTTTTTTCCTTAGTTAATTATATATGTCAATTATTTTAATTATAAATTACACGTGTCATTCTTTAATTAATTTATTTGACACATCATTGGAAGGTGTAACTCACGCACATGGTCCGCTCCATTCGAGTGTTTATATGATACATTTAATAGTCATTTAAAATGTCTAAATGGTAAAGAGGTCAATTAAGGTGTTCATATGATCGTTCAGTATAACTTAAAAGGAGAGACATTTATGTATTTCACCTTCTTTATACTCAGACTCGGGGTCTTCCCGATTTTTATTGTCTTCAGCATTATACTTATAATAATAAGTGCCAAAAATTGCTACTTTTCTTATCTTTACATTCAGTTTCTGTTATTTGTGCCTTTCACATCGTAACCAAAGTTTCAACAGAAGTTTGTGTATTCAACGATTTCAATGTAAGTTTCTTTTTGATTTTTTTTATATAAATATATACTTGTCGATCTCTATCTTCGCATTACGAGTTACACATTAGAATTGGGCCTTTTTTTTCTGATGAATTTGACCAGACTACATGTTAGCTTTTTTGGGCGCAAGTCATGATCCTTTGTATTGTTTGAATTATATCTCATTGGCAAAGGTTAAACACTAAAAGAGGATATGTATTATTGAAGCCACGCTAGATTGACTAACATCTACCTTATGAAAAACATCCACAATGTTAGCCAAACTTCAGTCAACTATTCCTTCGCATTATAATTGTTACCAAGATTCATTAGCATGTTACACTCATCAATTCAAGAAAGTTTTCTTTCTCTTTATTTTAGTTACCTTAATTACTTTTACATGCATACCATGCGCGCAATATTGGCTAACGTTGTGGATATGTTTTACTAATAAGGTACTAATAAACTTAAAAGGGAATACAAGAATGTTAGAATTATTGGATTATACAAAATTATCAAGATTTGATGTGCATTATAAAGGAGTAACCATTATTTTAATGATACAACATGCCCTTATTCTTTGCTTCATACCCATGTTTATTCCCTGTCACAGTATGCTGGGATATCTCCTTACTGAAGCTCTTGTTTTTGCTAAAACTTAAGAGTTTTTAAAAACCTCTGAACCAGTTTCTCTTAGAAGAATCATATTTAATTTGTAATTCATTGAACACGATCGACTTATGAATGTATAGCGGTGGCCAAATGGTTAAAAGAAAAGGTTGACCAACCATATTATCAACACAATAATGGGTTGAATAATAAACTTTTAAAAATGGGTCAAATATGTATAAGAACCATATCTAAATGGATTATCAATGAATAAATAATGAGTTTTTTTACTTTTGTAAACCCACGGATTGGGGGAACCCAAAGTTTGGGAGACTAATTCTCCCAAAAGTGATCATATTATCCGCCGATTAACCCATTTTTTATTCGTATTAAATATGAGCCAGATTAGGTAATCTGTCTGTTTTTATTACCCGTTGTCGACCCGACCTGCCCGTTTGCCACTCCTATATAGGTACAAGAACTGCTGAAGCGAGGGCCGATATGCATCATGTTGTAATTCCTTACTCAAGTAAAAGATGGATGAAGGATTAAAATACCCCGAAGAACAATTTAGGCACAAGCAAGAAATTTAACAAAAGCTATATAGAAGAAATTTATTAAATTAGGGAGAGAACTTGGTAGGAGGGTTTTCACAACTCATAAACTCCTGAATCTCTCTACAAGAAAAAACAAGTAGTAGCACCCCTATTTATAATACTACAAAACCAAAAACCTATTCCAATATAAAATTGGTAAACAAAACCTAACTAGACATGAATCAAATAATCTACTAAATATCAAATCTAGACAACTTAAGAAAACTTATTAGACTTGATTTAGTATCCAATAGCCTCCCTTAAACCAAGATATTCAAATTTGATCATGCCCAACATTTTTTTCAACATGATGAATAACTCCAATTTTAGTGGCTTTGTGGAAGCATCAACAACTTGCTCTCCAGTATTGCAATACTCAATAACTATCTCTTTGTCTTGAACCAAGTCACGAATAAAGTGAAATTTGACATCAATGTGTTTGTTAACGCCCATGAAAAGCTTGATTCTTTGTTAATTTAATTGCAGACTTGCTATTACAAAACAATATTGTAAGGCTGTCTTGCTTGTGTTGAAGAAATCCAAACATTCTTCTTAACCACAATGCTTGTGTAGCACTACTTGTTGCAGCCATGTACTCTGCTTCAGCTGTTGATAAAGTAACAACTTGTTGCTTTTTGGAAGACCATGAAAACACATTAGAACCCAAATAAAATGCATAGCCAGAAGTACTTTTTCTTTGTATTGTATCACCAGCCCAATCACTGTCTATACATTCCATAAGACTACTATCATTAGTCTTTTAATAAAATGTACCATCAGTTTGCGTACCTTGTATATATCTAAAAATTCTTTTTCGGCTTGCAAGTGGGATTGCTGTGGAGTATCCATAAATCTACTAATTAATCCAACTCCATAAGTAATATCAAGCTTTGTAGAAGTCAAGTACCTTAGACTCCCTACCAATTTTCTAAAATATGTAGGATCGACAAGGTTACCAACCCAATCTCTAACCAGCTTTCTTCAATAGGGGTCAAACTTAGTTTGGATTTATCCATATTAAATCTCTTTAAAATATCACCGGTATATTTTTCTGAGAGATAAACATTTCATTATCTAATTGAGATACCTCAATGCCAAGAAAATAAGGCATTAAACCCAGATCAGTCATCTCAAACTGGATAATCATTGCCTCCCTAAACTCATAAATTAATTTAGGATTATTGCCAGCAAAAATTAAATCATCCACATACAAGCACACAATGAGAATATCTTTGCTAGGCTTGAATTTGATATATAAAATATGCTCATATGGACATCTCTGCAATCCATTCCCAATAAAATAAGAATCAATACGAGTGTACCAAGCTCTACATGCTTGTTTCAATCCATATAATTTCTTTTTCAGCCTATAAAACTTTATTTTCTTGACCCCTTTTGACATAACCACTAGGCTGCTCAACATACACTTTTTCTTCAAGTACATTATTAAGAAAGTAGATTTCACATCCATTTAAAAAAATTCCAGCAATTATTGGCAGAAAGAGAAATTATTATACGAACAGTATCAAGTCTATCAACAGGTGAAAATACGTTGAAGTAATCAATACCTGCCTTTTGCTTGTATCATTTAACAACTAATCTCGCATTTAAACAATCCACTTCTCCAGTTGGTTTGAACTTGGTCTTCTATACCAACTTGACTCCAATTGGTATATTGTAGGGCGGTAAAGTAGTCAATTCCCATGAATTATTTTTCTCAATAGCATAAATTTCTTCATTCATTGCATGAACCCATCGGTAATCTTTAACAGCTTTCTCAAAAGTAATTAGATCACAATCTGCAAATAAGGAAAATTTACAATATCTTCATCGGATAAATCACTATCATCGCCAATAACATAATCTTGCAAACGAGCTGGTAATTGGTGTTGTCTTTGTGGGCGACTGGACGTCTTTGCTTGAATAATATCTACTACATGTTCCCCTTGATGTCTGCTAGAACTTCCTTCCTCTATGACTGGAATTATTGGTTGAGACCTAGAAGGTTCATGTCACGACCCAAACCCTGGTTGTGATGGCGCCCAACACAATGCTAGGCAAGCCCGACCATATTATCCCTAAAACCAGCCAGTTATTAATCAAGATAAACTTAAACAGTAAATATTTATATCAGGTGATAAGCGAAATGTAAAACATACAAAATACGGTCCCAACCATATCGTGGTGTCACGAGACTGAGCCTCTACAGAATAGCATCCTAATACAAACAAGTCTAGGCAAATAGGAAATCAACAAGATGATAAAGAAGGAGAAAACAGGCTCTGCGGACGCTGGCAGCTACCTCGTAGTCTCCATAAGAACAGATGTGTGCTAGCAACAACAATAACTCAACCGCTCTCGGGTACTTGTGAATCTGCACAAGAAGTGCAGGGGAGTGGGGTGAGTATATTTTAACTCAGTGAGTAACAATAATAAATAATAACTGAAAGTAAGAACTCCTGTGCTATCACTTAGCAGTTCTAAGGCAACCCTCACAGGTACGTCATCACTATGGTGGTACTCTAATCTCCAATCCACATTTATCTCTACAAGATTCCACACTGATCCAACCCTCACTCGTACCCCTACCGTGTACGGCCATCTCAATATATAAAGACACATACCTATGTCTAAAATGTATAAGTATTTAAGTAGTAGTAGGATATGAATAAGTTTAATATTGCGGCGTGCAGCCCGCTCCAATACATATACCGCTGCGGCGCGCAGCCAGCTCCATTTAACGTCGACGGCGCTCACTGGGGGTGTATACAGACTTCGGAGGGGCTCCCTAGGCCCAAGCACTATAATACTGCGGCGTGCAGCCCGATCCACACATGTATTACTGCGGCGTGCAGTCCGATCCAATATATATATATATATATATATATATATATATATATATATATCAATGCATATATCTCTATACTGCTGCGGCGCGCAGCCCGATCCCATAATACACCAGTGTTCACTGAGAATGTGTGCAGACTCAGACTCCGAAGGGGCTCCTACAGCCGAAGCGCAATAATACTGCGGCGTGCAGTCCGTCCCACATGTATATTACATGTATATTACTGCGGCGTGCAGTCCGATCCAATATATATACTGTTGCGGCGTGCAGCCCGATCCAATATAGGTATATATATTTATATAATACCTCATAATGGGTCCTCTACCCTATCCCAGTCAGTATATGCTTGGCCTCTCAGGCCCAATATAATATATCTTAGTGGGTCCTAGACCCTAACTCAGTCAATATAGACCCGGCCTCTCAGGCTCACTCAGCTAGAATAGGGAATTCCACCCTAGGTAGTATCTTTCTAAGTACACATCTAGTACGGCTCATATTATGCTATACAGCTAGAGCTACGGCTGAGTGTATGTTTCCAACACGATATAAGGGTCACCTAGCTCTATAGGTTCCCAAATACTCTACAGATCGGCACGAGGCCCAAAACATGGCTATTAGCCCAGTTGTACAGCTATAATCTCATTAACAGTCATAAAACACAGTATTCTATTAGCCGGGAAGGACCAAGTCCGAACCCCCAATCACAATGTCACCACGCCCATCATAGAACGCATGTCTCATCTCAATATAGCACTGTGAAGTGCTAGTACGGGGTTTCAAACCCTCAGTACATTGTTTACTACTACCACTCACCTCGAACCGGTGGAAGCTTCAATACGCCTTGCGCTTGCCTCGCAAATCAATCTCCTCGGATGCCAAATCTGCTTCAAATCATAGGGAATGCATCAATATATGCCAATTTCACGCAATTCATTCAAAATAACCCAAATTGTATCAAAACCCACAAAGTTGTCAAAACCTGACTTTTGGTACACTTCTCAAAAAATTATAAAAGTTACATATTCGGAACCCTCGTCTCAATACGAGTCTAGGCATATCAAATTTACCAAATTCGGACTCCATTTGCCCACTCAAATCTGTAATTTACCAAAACCCTGGCTTAGGCTAAATTCCCCCACCATTTGATCCAATTTCCGTGAATTAAAGGAGGATTTCATGATAAAAACGCGTAAAGGAACCATAAAACTCACCTCCAATGATAACCCGATGATCTCCCAGAAATATCTCGCCCAAATCGCCCAATTCGCCTCCAAGAACCGAGCCCCAAATGTTTTGCAACTTATGAAATTTTAACCCTTCTGTTATTTTTAACACATGCCCGATTTCTGCTTCTACGGACAAAAATTCGCCTCTGCGAGGCGGCCTCTGCGACCAATTGGTCGCTTCTGCGAAAACACACCTAGCCGCCCAGTTCCGCTTCTGCGGCCCAGGTCTCGCTCCTGCGAGACCGCTCCTGCGAACAAGCCTCCGCACCAGCGATTCTTCCCAGTCGCACGCCTTTCCGCTTCTGCGACCAAGGACTCGCAGAAGCGAGTCTGCTCCTGCGACGAGTCATCCACTTCTGCGGAACCTCCTGGCCAAGCCCCCTTTTGCCTCTGCGGTCCAAATTCCGCTTCTGCGGTCCCGCTCCTGCGGTTCCCAATCCGCAGGAGCGGAAATGCTGCTGCAATTCATGACAGCAGCTCCCAAACTCCAATTTCCTCCCGTTTAACCTCCCGAAACCACCCCGGGTCCCCCGGGACCCCAACAAAAACCACCAACATACTCCAAAACACGATACGGACTTGTTCCAAGCATAAAAACACCATCCTAAACATCAAAATCACCAATTACACACGGATTCAAGCCTAGGTTTCTTCAAAACTTCCGAAACCGACATTCGATCAAAAACCAGACCAAACGACCTCCGAATGACCTGAAATTTTGCAGGCACATCCAAAATTACCTAACAGAGTTACTGCAACTGTCGGAATTCCATTCCGACTCCCGGATCAAAATCTGACCTACCATTCGGATTTCGCCACAATTCAACCTTAGCCAATTCAAGCCTATTTCTACACCGGACCTCCAAATTACATTCCGATTCTTCCCCTAAGTCACAAATCACCTCCCGAAACTAAACCGAATCATCAGAATCCGATTCCGAGCCCTCTATCTAAATAGTCAACTCAGAGTTGACTTTCCTTATTCAAGTTTCCTTCAAAAAGGCTATATGCCTCATTTTCAATCCAATTCACTCCTAACTTCCCCGATAGACTCTAACACCGATATAAAAGAATGAAATATGTAATTACAACATAACGGGGTGGAAATTCCCGTGACGACGGGCCGGGTCGTCACATTCTCCACCTCTTAAGCAAACGCTCGTCCTCGAGCGGGTCAAGAAACATACCCTGAAGTCTCAAACAAGTGAGGATATCGGCTCCGCATCTCCTGCTCAACCTCCCAAGTAGCCTCCTCCACGGGTCGACCTCTCCACTGAACCTTAACTGATGCAATCTCCTTCGACCTCAATTTTCTTACCCGGCGACCCAAAATAGCAATAGGCTCCACATCATATGATAGATCACCATCAAGGTGAATGGTACTGAAGTCTAATACATGAGACGGATCCCCGATATACTTTCGGAGCATAGACACATGGAATACTGGATGAACGCTGGATAAGCTGGGTGGCAAGGCCAACTCATATGCCACCTCTCCAACCCTCCTGAGTATCTCAAAAGGACCAATGTACCTGGGACTCAGCTTCCCTTTCTTCCCAAACCTCATGACACCCTTCATGGGCGAAACCTTCAGCAACACCCTATCACCAACCATGAAAGACAACTCTCGAACTCTACGGTCCGCATAACTCTTCTGGCGAGACTGTGCTGTGCGAAGCCTCTCCTGGATCAACTTTGCTCTATCCAGAGCATCCTGGACTAACTCAGTCCCTATCAATCTATCCTCACCAGGCTCAAACCATCCGACGGGAGATCTACACCGTCTACCATACAATGCCTCGTACGGGGCCATCTGAATACTCGACTAGTAACTGTTGTTTTAGGCAAACTCAGCAAGTGGCAAGAACTCATCCCATGAACCACCAAAGTCAATCACACACGCCCGCAACATATCCTCCAGGATCTAAATAGTGCGCTCCGACTGCCCGTCTGTCTGGGGGTGAAATGCGGTGCTCAACTCAACCCGCGTACCCATCTCTCGCTGAAATGCTCTCCAAAACTAAGAAGTGAACTGAGTGCCTCGGTCAGATATAATAGACACTGGGACCCCATGCAACCTGACAATCTCCCGAATAAAGATCGCCTGCCAACCGCTCCGATGAGTAAGTAGTACAAACTGGGATGAAATGTGCGGACTTGGTCAGCCGATCAACAATCACCCACACAGAATCAAACTTCCTCGAAGTCCGAGGGAGCCCAGTAACAAAATCCATGGTGATCCTCTCCCATTTCCACTCGGGAATAACCATACGCTGAAGAATACCGCCCGGTCTCTGATGCTCATACTTGACCTGCTGGCAATTGAGGCACTTAGCTACATGCCTAACAATATCCATCTTCATTCTCCTCCACCAGTAGTGCTGTCTCAAGTCTTGGTACATCTTTGCGGCACCTGGGTGAATAGAGTACCGCGAACTGTGTGCCTCCTCAAGTATCAACTCCCGCAAACCATTAACATTGGGCACGCATATACGGCCCTGCATCCTCAGAACACCATCACTGTCGATAGTCACATCTCTAACATCATTATGCCGCACTCTGTCCTTAAGGACAAGCAAATGCGGGTCATCATACTGTCGCTCCCTGATGCGATCATATAAGGAAGATCGAGAAACAACACAAGCCAACACCCGACTCGGCTCCGAAATATCTAATCTCACTAGCCGATTGGCTAGGGCCTGAACATCATAAGCAAATGGCCTCTCCCCAACTGGGATGAAAGCTAGGCTGCCCATACTAACCGCCTTCCGACTCAAGGCATCGGCCACCACATTGGCCTTCCCCGGATGATACAAGATAGTGATGTCATAATCCTTAAGCAACTCCAACCACCTCCGCTGTCTCAAATTATGGTCCTTCTGTTTGAATAAGTGCTGAAGGTTGCGATGATCTGTGAACACCTCACACGAGATACCATACAGGTAATGCCTCCAAATCTTCAAAGCATGAACTATTGCTGCTAGCTCCAAATCATGAACATGGTAGTTCTTCTCGTGGGGCTTCAACTGACGAGAAGCATAAGCAATGACCCTACCCTCCTGCATCAACACACAACCAATGCCAACTCCCTGAGGCATCACAATACACAGTATAAGGATCTGAAGCTAACGGCAGAATCAAAACTGGTGCTGTGGTCAGTGCTGTCTTGAGCTTCTGAAAGCTCTCCTCGCACTCCTCGGACCATAAGAAAGGAACACCCTTCCGAGTCAATCTAGTCAAGGGTGAAGCAATAGAAGAGAATCCCTGAACGAATCGGCGATAATACCCTGCCAATCCCAGAAAGCTACGGATCTCAGTAACTGAAGTTGGTCTGGGCCAATTCTGCACTGCCTCGACCTTCCTCGGATCTACCTGAATACCATCACGGGACACCACGTATCCTAAGAATTCCACGGTCTCAAGCCAAAACTCACATTTGGAGAACTTGGCATACAACTTCTCCTCTCTCAATCTCTGCAACACAATACTCAAGTGTCGAGCATACTCCTCCTGGCTACGAGAGTAGACTAGTATGTCATCAATGAATACGATCACGAATGAATCAAGATAGGGCCTAAACACACTGTTCATCAGATGCATAAATGTTGTTGGGGCGTTGGTCATCCCAAAAGACATCACAAGGAACTCATAGTGACCATATCTGGTCCTGAATGCAGTCTTCATAATGTCCGACTCTCTAATCTTCAGCTGATGGTAGCCTGAATGAAGATCAATCTTCGAGAACACCCTAGCTCCCTGGAGCTGATCAAATAAATCATCGATACGAGGCAGAGGATACTTATTCTTCACTCTTACTTTGTTTAGCTGCCTGTAGTCAATACACATTCTCATAGATCCATCCTTCTTCTTAACAAACAGGATCGGTGCACCCCACGGTGACACACTCGGCCGAATGAACCCCTTATCTAGGAGTTTCTGGAGCTGCTCCTTCAATTCCTTCAGCTCAGCTGGTGCCATCCGATACGGAGGAATAGAAATAGGCTGAGTGCCTGGCACCAAATCGATCCCAAAATCAATATCCCTGTCCGGCGGCATGCCCGGTAGGTCTGAGGGAAACACATCAGGAAAGTCTCGCACAATGGGAACAGAATCAATACTGGGAGTCTGGGCCTCGACCTCCCGCACAAATGCTAAATAAGAGAAACATCCCTTCCCAACCATTCATTGGGCCTTGAGGAAAGATACTACCCTGCTAGGTACATACTCAGTCGTGCCTCGCCACTCGATCCTCTGAATACCCGGCATAGCCAAGGTGATTGTCTTAGCATGACAGTCCAGAATAGCATGACATGGAGATAGCCAGTCCATGCCCAATATAACATTAAAATCAATCATGTTGAGAAGCAACAGGTCCACTCGGGTCTCCAGACCCCCAATAGTGACCAAACAGGACCGGTATACATGGTCCACAACAATAGTATCCCCTACCGGGGTAGATACATGCACTGGCAGCTCAAGACTCCCTCGGGTCGTGCCCAAACGAGGAGCAAAATATGTAGACACATAAGAATAAGTAGAACCGGGATCAAACAATACTGAGGCATCTCTGTGGCAGACTGAGATAATACCTGTAATGACAGCATCAGAAGCAACGGCCTCAGATCGGCCCTGAAAAGCATAGCATCTAGCCTGTCTGCCTGATCGGCCTCCCCCTCGAGGGCAACCCCTAGCTGCCTGACACTCACCCCTAGCTGGCGGGGCGGGTGTTGAAGTAAAAGGACCAGATGATGAGGGCTGCCCCCTCTGCTGATAAGATCTGGAAACAAGACGGGGACACTCTCTACGGTGGTGCCCAAACTTTCCGCACTTATAGCAACTCCCCGGTGCTGGGGACTGAGACTGATAATGACCCCTGGCGCTGGAGTGGCCAGCTGATGAACTAGGCCGAGATGAACCCCTGAGCAGATGGGGCCTGTGAAGAACTCTGAGCTGGCATGGCACTGAGAGATGGCTGGCTCTGGTGCGAACCCTGATAACCCTGCCCAGAAGACCATCTGCGACGATCTGAGCGACTCGACTGCGAAGATCTGAAGGAACGACCTCGGCTCTAATAACTCTGGCCTCTAGTCTGAGTGCCACTGGAACTAGCTGCTCCTCGAGGCCTCTTGGCCTCCCTCTCATCCCGCTCCCTGCGACGATCTGTCTCTATGTCGCGAGCAATATCCACAGCATCCTCAAATGTACGACTCAAAACCCTCTCCCGAGTCATCAGAATACGAATGGGATAAATGAGGCCGTCCACGAAGCATCCAATCCTCTCTCTGTCGGAATGAACCAACCACGGAGCATATCTGGACAACTCTGTAAACCTGATCTCATACTCTGACACTGACATGTCCCCCCTGACGGAGACCCTCAAACTGCCTACGCATCTCCTCTCTCTAAGATCGAGGCACCCATTTCTCCAAGAACATAGTGGAGAACTCTGGCCAAGATAGTGGTGCTGCTCCGGCTGGCCTGCGACGCTCAAAAGCCTCCCACCAAGCGAAGGCTAGCCCCTGAAACTGAAAGGTAGTGAAAGATACCCCACTATACTCCAAGATCCCTGTCGTATGAAGCATCCGACGGCACTTATCCATAAAACCTTGGGCGTCCTCGCTCGGAGCACCAGTGAACACTGGAGGAGATAGTCTAGTGAACCTCTCGAGACGACGCTGCTCATCGTCCGTCATAGCTGGGACCCTATCCCCCTGAATCTGATCTGCTGGCTGAACCGGTACCACAGGCTGAACTGGAGGAGCCTCTAGTGTCTGTAAGCCCTGCACTGCTGGCTCTGGAGTGCGTACCGCGGGGGTCCGATGACCACCCCCGATCCCCGATGCAGCTGCTGCAGTAGTAACTGAAACCGCCTGTGCTAGGCCAGTGCAGACTACTAGTATCTGAGCCAGGGTCTCCTGTAGACCCGGAATGACAATAGGCACAGCTGGTGCCTGATCTGGTGCTGCTGGCATCTCTGTAACTGGGGGTTGTGGGTCAGCTGGCACTGCCTCAGCTGCCCTAACTCCGCCACGACCACGGCCACGTCCTCGGCCTCTAGCAGGTGGTAGTGGTGGTCGTCCCCCACGTCCGGATGATCGAGTTCTCGCCATCTGCGAGAGAATAGAATGTCAAAGTTCATTTCAAGTCAAAAGTAATTGCACGACAAGAATTCCAAGAATTTGAAACTTTTCCTAAAAGGTTTGCAGCCTCCCGAGGATAAGTACAGGCGTCCCCGTACCAATCTACGAGACTCTACCAACCTGCTCATGACTCGCGAGACTTGTTAACCTAGGCTCTGATACCGACTTGTCACGACCCAAACCCTGGTCGTGATGACGCCCAACACAATGCTAGGCAAGCCCGACCATATTATCCCTAAAACCAGCCAGTTATTAATCAAGTTAAACTTAAACAGTAAATATTTATATCAGGTGATAAGCGAAATGTAAAACATATAAAATACGGTCCCAACCATATCGTGGTGTCACGAGACTGAGCCTCTACAGAATAGCATCCTAATACAAACACGTCTAGGCAAATAGGAAATCAACAAGATGATAAAGAAGGAGAAAACAGGCTCTGCGGACGCTGGCAGCTACCTCGTAGCAAAGCAAAAAAAACCTAAAATAACGATAGCTCAACTGACCTCCTGAACTTCTGAATCTGCACAAGAAGTGCAGGGGAGTGGGGTGAGTATATTTCAACTCAGTGAGTAACAATAATAAATAATAACTGAAAGTAAGAACTCCTATACTATCACTTAGCAGTTCTAAGGCAACCCTCACAGGTACGTCATCACTATGGTGGTACTCTAATCTCCAATCCACATTTATCTCTACATGATTCCACACTGATCCAACCCTCACTCGTACCCCTACCGTGTACGGCCATCTCAATATATAAAGACACATACCTATGTCTAAAATGTATAAGTATTTAAGTAGTAGTAGGATATGAATAAGTTTAATAATGCGGCGTGCAGCCCGCTCCAATACATATACCGCTGCGGCGCGCAGCCCACTCCATTTAACGTCGACGACGCTCACTGGGGGTGTATACAGACTTCGGAGGGGCTCCCTAGGCCCAAGCACTATTATATTGCGGCGTGCAGCCCGATCCACACATGTATTACTGCGGCGTGCAGTCCGATCCAATATATATATGTATATATATTTATACTGCTGCGGCGCGCAGCCCGATCCCATAATATACACCAGTGCTCACTGAGAATGTGTGCAGACTCAGACTCCGAAAATATACACCAGTGCTCACTGAGAATGTGTGCAGACTCAGACTCCGAAGGGGCTCCTACAGCCCAAGCGCAATAATACTGCGGCGTGCAGTCCGTCCCACATGTATATTACATGTATATTACTGCGGCATGCAGTCCGATCCAATATATATACTGCTGCGGCGTGCAGCCCGATCCAATATAGGTATATATATATATAATACCTCATAACGGGTCCTCGACCCTATCCCAGTCAGTATATACTTGGCCTCTCAGGCCCAATATAATATATCACAGTGGGTCCTTGACCCTATCTCAGTCAATATATACTTGGCCTCTCAGGCCCAATATAACATCTCATAGTGGGTCCTTGACCCTAGGCAGTATCTTTCTAAGTACACATCTAGTACGGCTCATATTATGCTATACAGATAGAGCTACGGCTGAGTGTATGTTTCCAACACGATATAAGGGTCACCTAGCTCTCTAGGTTCTCAAATACTCTACAGATCGGCAGGAGGACCCAAACATGGCTATTAGCCCAATTGTACAGCTATAATCTCATTAACAGCCATAAAACACAGTATTCTATTAGCCGGGAAGGACCAAGTCCGAACCCCCAATCACAATGTCACCACGCCCATCATAGAACGCGTGTCTCATCTCAATATAGCACTGTGAAGTGCTAGTACGGGGTTTCAAACCCTCAGTACATTGTTTACTACTACCACTCACCTCGAACCGGTGGAAGCTTCAATCCGCCTTGCGCTTGCCTCGCAAATCAATCTCCTCGGATGCCAAATCTGCTCAAAATCATAGGGAATGCATCAATATATGCCAATTTCATGCAATTCATTCAAAATAACCCAAATTGTATCAAAACCCACAAAGTTGTCAAAACCCGACTTTTGGTACGCTTCTCGAAAAATTATAAAAGTTACATATTCGGAACCCTCGTCTCAATACGAGTGTAGGAATATCAAATTTACCAAATTCGGACTCCATTTGCCCACTCAAATCGGCAATTTACCAAAACCCTGGCTTAGGCTAAATTCCCCCACCATTTGATCCAATTTCCGTGAATTAAAGGAGGATTTCATGATAAAAACGCGTAAAGGAACCATAAAACTCACCTCCGATGATAACCCGATGATCTCCCAGCAATATCTCGCCCAAATCGCCCAATTCGCCTCCAAGAACCGAGCCCCAAATGTTTGCAACTTATGAAGTTTTAACTTTTCTGTTATTTTTAACACAGGCGCGATTTCTGCTTCTGCGGACCAAAATCCGCCTCTGCGAGGCCGCCTCCGCGACCAAATGGTCGCTTCTGCGAAAACACTCCTAGCCGCCCAGCTCCGCTTCTGTGGCCCAGGTCTCGCTCCTGCGAGACCGCTCCTGCGAATCCCCTTCCGCTCCTGCGAGCCTTACCGCTTCTGCGCATCAGAGTCCGCTCCGACCAAGGACTCGCAGAAGCGAGTCCGCTCCTGCGACGAGTCACCCGCTTCTGCGGAACCTCCTGGCCAAGCCCCCTTTTGCCTCTGCGGTCCAAATTCCGCTTCTGCGGTCCCGCTCCTGCGGTTCCCAATCCGCAGGAGCGGAAATGCTGCTGCAATTCATGACAGCAGCTCCCAAACTCCAATTTCCTCCCGTTTAACCTCCCGAAACCACCCCGGGTCCCCCGGGACCCCAACGAAAACCACCAACATACTCCAAAACACAATACGGACTTGTTCCAAGCATAAAACCACCATCCTAAACATCAAAATCACCAATTACACACGGATTCAAGCCTAAGTTTCTTCAAAACGTTCGAAACCGACATTCGATCAAAAACCCGACCAAACGACCTCTGAATGACCTGAAATTTTGCAGGCACATCAAAAATTACCTAACGGAGTTAATGCAACTGTCGGAATTCCATTCTGACTCCCGGATCAAAATCTCACCTACCATTCGGATTTCGCCACAATTCAACCTTAGCCAATTCAAGCCTATTTCTACACCGGACCTCCAAATTAAATTCCGATTCTTCCCCTAAGTCACAAATCACTTCCCGGAACTAACCGAATCATCAGAATTTGATTCCGAGCTCTCTAACTAAATAGTCAACTACGGGTTGACTTTCCTTATTCAAGTTTCCTTCAAAAAGGCTATATGCCTCACTTTCAATCCAATTCACTCCTAACTTCCCCGATAGACTCTAACACTGATATAAAAGCAGGAAATATGCAATTACAACATAACGGGGTGGAAATTCCCGTGATGACAGGCCGGGTCATCACAGTTCAGGATAATTCTTTGACCAATCCCAAGAACTCTGTTCATCAAAAGTAATATCTCTGCTAATAATTACTTTTTCTGTATCAGGATTAAACAACTTGTAACCCTTTGTCTTATGACTATAACCAATAAAAATATATTGTTCAGCTTTATTATCCAATTTCTTTCTCAAAGCATCAGAAACATGAGCATAAGCAAGACAACTAAATACTTTTAAATGAGAAATATTTAGTTTCTTACCTGTCTAGACCTCTTGTGTAGTTCTTCTAAATTTAGATCGTGTAGGACACCTATTTAGTACATAAATTACATAGGAGATAGCTTCTGCCCAAAAACCTTTTGGAATATTTTTGGAGTGCATCATTGTCACACCTCCTTTTTTCCGGAAAATATGTCTTCAAAGGCTCATATTCATCATCCACTGGATTCTCTGCTAAGTAGTCTGCAATTGCTTGCGCCTTCATTGCCGTGCGAGTCACATAGATAATGTCAAATTCTGTGAGCAGAATCTGCCATTTAGCAAGTCTCCCTGTAGGCATAGGCTTCTGAAATATGTACTTCAGAGGATCCAGCCGTGATATCAAGTATGTGGTATATGCTGACAAATAATGCTTCAATTTCTGAGCCACCCAGATCAATGCACAACAAGTTCTTTCTAGTTGAGTATATTTCACCTCGTAAGATGTAAACTTCTTATTGAGGTAATATATAACTTGCTCTTTCTTACCCGTCTCGTCGTGTTGGCCTAGCACACAACCAAAGGAGTTGTCAAGCACTGTCAAGTACAAAATCAGAGGTCGCCCCGGCTCTGGAGGAACTAATACTAGAGGATTGGCCAAATATTCCTTGATCTTGTCGAAGGCTTCCTGACACTCGTCGGTCCATTTCACTGCTGCATCTTTCTTCAACAACTTGAAGATCGGCTCGCATGTTGATGTCAACTGAGCGATAAACCGGCTAATGTAATTCAACCTCCCCAATAAGCTCATTACCTCCTTCTTGTTCTTCGGCGGAGGTAGACTTTGGATGGCCTTGATCTTTGATGGATCTAGTTCAATACCTCGCCGACTCACTATAAACCCCAACAACTTCCCTGAAGGTACTCCGAAGGCGCACTTCGCAGGATTGAGCTTTAGATTGTACCTCCGGAGTCTTTGGAAAAACTTTCTCAAATCCCTCACATGATCAGGTTGCTTTTTGGACTTTATGATGACATCGTCCACATACACTTCGATTTCCTGGTGCATCATGTCATGAAACATCGTGGTCATTGCCCTCATATAAGTTGCCCCGGCATTCTTCAATCCAAACGACATTACTCTGTAACAATACGTTCCCCAAGGTGTAATGAAAGCAGTTTTCTCCGCGTCTTCTTCGTCCATCAGGATCTGGTGATAACCGGCATAACAATCTACAAATGAACCGATCTCATGCTTGGCGTAATTGTCGATCAATATGCGAATGTTTGGCAATGGGAAGTCATCCTTTGGACTGGCTTTGTTGAGGTCTTTGTAGTCCACACACACTCTGGTTTTTCCATCTTTCTTTGGGACTGGCACGACGTTCGCCAACCAGGTGGGGTATTTGGTGACTCGTATGACCTTTGCCTCAAACTGCTTATTCACCTCTTCTTTTATCTTCACACTAATGTCCGTTTTGAATTTTCGCAACTTTTGCTTTACCGGCCGGCATTCAGAGTAGATAGGCAACTTGTGTACCACCAAATCAGTGCTAAGTCCGGGCATGTCATCATAGGACCAAGCAAAAATGTCCTTAAACTCATGCAACAACCTTATCAATTCATCCCTAAGGGGTGCCTCCAAATGAACACTAATCTTTGTTTCCCGTACATTATCTTCGCTCCCCAAATTAATAGATTCTCTATCACTCAAATTCGGTTTGGGCTTTTCCTCAGATTGTTTCATGTCCTTACTTATTTCCTCCAGGGCTTCCTCATCCTCACATTCTATCTCACTATCCTCCTCAATTTCTTGTATGATAATGCGACTGTCAGAACTGGGTCGAGAATCCTTCACGCATGACATGGCATCAGAATCAACACATACAGAACTGTATAGAAGAAAAAATATAGAAAAGTAAGGCAAAAAATGAAGAAAAGGAAAATTGCATTTCATTGATAAAAAGATGAACAGAGTTCGGGATACATTTTGATGTTTCTTTTCATGAGGGGGTGGGAAAACTACAAAAAGTAACAATTATTTTTCTGGGAAAGCGATGATGAAATTTTCAGAGCTAACTACCAGGACTCCTTCATGATAGGGAAAGGAGTAGCTTCCCAATTGTTCAGCATGACACCAGATCACACAAACTGCACATCCATTTTGCTAGTGCCTTCCCCTGTCTTAACCATGTTCACGTTCCCAAATATCTTCTCAAACATCAGAGGCTCTTCATCAGGTCGGGTCTCGATGTACCTTGACACAGCAGATGTCCAATTTTTAATATCGGGCTTGGTGAAGGTATCGGATAGTTTGGGTATAGGCTTAGGCAAGGTCCAGTTCTTTTTGGTTTTGGAAGCTCTCTGGATGTCGGCATAGGTGGGTTTGAACCCTAAGCCGAAAGTACCTTTGTTCTCTGGTAGTTGAACCGGTTGGGCGACCCCCTGCAAGGCTTTGCCCAATCCCTTTCCTGGCGCAAACCCGTTTTAAGCATTTCCTTGGCCACCATCACAGCAGTTGGTGCCACCGTAGGGATCGACAACTTCTCTCCTTCAGCAATTCTCTTCACTGCTATGGTATTTGTCACTTGGTAGACCCAAGGACCCCTATCTCCGTCAGCATCATCAAATGGCATCACAACACTACAAGTATTTTCTTCTCCATGTACCACAATTTCCTGTTTCTTCCACTCGAATTTGACCATCTGGTGTAAAGACGACGGCACTGCCTTGGCCGCGTGGATCCAGGGTCGGCCTAGCATCAAATTATAGGATACAGCAATGTCGAGCAACTGGAATTCCATAGTAAAATCCACAGGACCAATGGTCACTTCCAAGACAATGTCTCCCAACGTGTTTTTACCTCCACCATCAAATCCTCTCACACTTACACTGTTCTTCCGAATTCTTTCTGGACCGATATTCAGCTTTCCCAGAGTTGACAATGGGCAAATATTAGCGCTTGATCCATTATCTATCAACACTCTGGTCACCACCGACTCCTCACTTTTTACCGTAAGGTAAAGCGCCTTATTATGCTCGGTCCCCTCAACAGGAAATTCCTTATCTGAAAATTTGATCTTATTAGACTCAAAGATCTTACTGGTAATCTTTTCCAAGTGACAAACTGAGATCTTCTCTGGAACATGAGCCTCGTTTAATATCTTTAACAGAGCTTTCCTGTGTTCTTCCGAGTGTATTAACAATGAGAGCAAAGAGATCTGCGCAGGGGTTTCCCTCAGCTGCTCAACTACCGAGTAATCCTACGACTTTATCTTTTTGAGGAATTCCTCCGCCTCTTCTTCTGACACTGGCTTCTTTAACTGATTCTCTTTCACTATTTTCATTCTTCTCAACTCTTCTGGGGAAAAACACCTCCTAGACCGAGTCAGACCGTGGGTTTCATTGATTTCCCTAGATACCTCTTTCCCTTTATGGATCACTGCTACCTTGTTGTAATTCCAAGGCACGGTCTTCGTGCTTACTACCGGCATCTGCACCACCGGTCTTATGATTACTGGTTCCACACTCGCGCCTTTCACAGTCAATATCGGCTTCGCGCCTGGTACTACAACCTTCAAACTCTCCACCATTACTGGCCTTTTTGCTGATTCCTCAACAATCACTTTTTCTTTCTCGGCTTCCTCTTCCGTTCTGCTACTTGCCTTAATCATCATAACAGACTGAGACGGTTTCCGACTGCTCACATCTTGCGCCAATTATATCATATGTGTTTCATGGTGAGTTGGCAGTGGGTTTTGCGTGATGTTTGGAGCCTCCGGAGCTTGCACTTCAATTCTCCGACTATCGATAAGATCCTGGATATCATTCTTCAGATGCTAGCACTTTTCAGTATCATGTCCTGGTGCTCCCGAACAGTACTCACACCTGACAGATTGATCAATGTTTTTCGGAGGTGGGTTTGGAAGTTTAGACTCAATCGGGCTCAACATCCCTAACTCTTTTAATCTGTGATAGAGGCTGGTATATGACTCCCCCAACGGGGTGAATGTTTTCTTTGCCTTATTTCTCCACTCTGAGTCAGGCCTGGGTCTGTTTGGGTTTCTGTAGGGTCTAGAAGCAGGGTATGTGTTTTGTGTGTGGTAAACATTATGTGGGGCTTGGGTTCTCCACACATGTGGTGGTGGCGGTAAGTAGGTTTGGGCTTGTGGGTGGTGGTAGTGCGGGGCAATTGGTGGGTAATATGTTGGCGGTGGGTTATATGTTATTGGTGTATTGTATGGGGTTGGTGGGCTGTATGAGGTTGGCAGGTTGTATGGAGTGGATGGGTTTGGTGGGTATGGGTGGTAGGGTCTTGGTGGGTGGTGATGTTGCTTACGGTTCCAAGGCCTGCTTTCCACAACTGCTATCTCTTCTTTTTTCTTCTTTCCAATTGCTTCTCCATTCCCAGTCTGTATTGCTTGATTCGTGGCCTTAATCGCCGAAAAACTCATGATTTTGTTCATTTTCAAACCTTCCTCAACAAAACTCCCCATCTTCACAACCTCATTGAAACTTTTTCCAATTGCTGACACTAAATGACCATAATAAATAGGCTCCAAAGCCTGTAGGAAACAATCTACCATTTCTCCCTCCTTCATCGGCGGATCTACTCGTGCCGCTTGTTCTCTCCACCTGAAACCAAACTCTCTGAAGCTTTCTCCTGGCCTTTTCTCCATCTTTGTGAGTGATAGTCTATCCGGTATGATTTCTAGATTGTATTGAAAGTGGTTTGCAAAGGCTTGCACAAGATCGTCCCAGACAAACCACCTGGTGTGATCCTGACGAGTATACCACTCCAAAGCAGAACCGCTTAGACTCTGGCTAAAATACGCCATCAACAGCTCATCCCTGCCTCCTGCACCTCTCATTTTACTGCAATATCCCCTGAGGTGGGCCACCGGGTCTCCATGTCCACTATACATATCAAACTTCGGCAACTTAAATCCAACGGGAAGTTGCACTTCAGGAAACAGACACAAATCCTTGTATGCCACGCTTACTTGCCCTCCCAATCCTTGCATATTGCGAAAGGCGTTTTCCAAACTTTTCACCTTCCTAGCCATCTCTTCTTGCCCTTCATTCTTAGCAGTTTTCTCTTCCCTCGTCTCCATCAGCGGAGTGTGAGATTCGTGTTGTCGGAAAGTTGGTTCGGGTGGGTAGTAATGGGGATCTTGTATGTGGAACATTGGTTCACTAGATGATTTGTGCAGGGCAGCAGGTGGAGGTGCCACGTACACTGGAGCAACTTGGGGTGGATGAGGTGGTACTTGTTTTGCTGGAGGTGGTGGTACTTGGGATGTGGAAGCATAATAGTGGTGATAATCATGGTATGTGGAGGATGAATTCATCGTGGGTGGTTCAGGATTGGGGTTAGCTGGAGGGATGTATGTGGGATTGGCAGGGTAAGTTGGTAAGGGTTGACCCCTTGACCAAGCCTGATACATTTCGGACATCTGCTATTTTAATTTGTACATTTCCTCCTTCATCCCCGCTACGTCCACAATTTCTTCCTCTTGGGCGGGATCCATGACAGTTGCCTCAATCTCATGCGACACAGCTTTCGTCATTTTCTTATATCTCGTGTTGTAAGGGTGAGTAGCCAGAATGGCAATTGCCACTAAAATCTGAAGCTCACAATCATCAACACCGATTAGTTGTTAGCGCATGAGGAGATAAGATGCAACGACTTTAAAAATAAACACATTTTCCTCGAATCGTCATGCATCATCCCGGCCTTATATGAACCAATCATCTCTTCTTTTCTTTTTTTCACTTTTCTCTCTCTTTCTCCTTTTTTTTTTCATTTTCATTTCATAATTGCGTTCCTATTTATTTGCCTAAAGAAATAACATAAGCAAAAGGATTGACAACAACACTTGATTTTCATTGATAGTTCGAAAACATTGGTTTACAAGATGACGTTGTAATGCTAATGCCAAGAAAAATAAAATGCATGCCCTATGAATACATTAATGCTCCTAGTGCCCGCGAGACGTCGCTCGGTCTTGCCGCGGGCCTATATGCTAATCCCCTTTGGAGCCTATCTAGGTCAGACATGACTTGTTGCACGAAGAACTTCACCACCGATACAAAGGTTCCTCGAGACATATCTTCACACAATTGACTCTTTTGGGTGATGTATTGAGCAATGCGAACAATCTTCTCTCGAATGACCCCTTTTTCTTGCAGCAATCGGCTTATTTGTTCAGTGCGAGCATCCAAGGTATGTTGGTTATCTTTCTGTACTTGCTGCAGCTCCAATTCTAGTCGAGCCATAGTTGTATAACAATGTTCTCTCTCTTCTTCAAGATCCTTGATAATCTTGTTACTTTTAACCGTGGCTGAAACCATTTTCTTTCTGAGCCGAGCTACCTCAAATTCATGCTTATCTTGTAACTGCCGAACCAACTTGGCTCTTTCCTCAACATCCCTGGCTATTTGCTTCCGAGCCCTGACTAATTCCTTTTCGGCCTTGTGCAAGTCAAAGTTGTAGTCATTTACTTTGCGCCGGAGAATCTCAATTAATTTCTCATCCCGGGCTAAGCGAATCGGGGTCTCGGATGCAATTTTCATTTGGGCAATCTGAGCCTTCAACATTTTGATTTCTTTCTTCAGCTGCTTCTTCTCTCCTTCATCAGATGCTACCTGTAAACCACTTTCAAAGTGGAGATTTCTCAATTTATCCTCCAACAAGCTGATTTTGGCCTTGTATTCTTTTTCTTTGGCCGCCCAGTTTTGATTCTCCTTGAATTGCTCTATCAAATCTTGCAGGTGAGGTCTTTTCGAAAGACGTTCATGCTCAACACCCCGTCGGTACCATATGGAGTATCCTGATGATACTTCTCCCCGTGCTCTCTTCTGCACACAAGTATCCATTTTCAGGTTTTGGCACTCATTCCAGATTTGCCGGATCTTTGCTTCCGGGAATTGCCCATCCGGACCAATTTCTATAGCTTGCGAACTGAGGTCCCCGTCTCTCGGAATAACTTGACATCTACCCAACTGTCGCAGGGCCCTGTATGGGGCATAAGGTTGGATGATTTTCAAGCCCATGATAAAAAATGGCGACCCTTCCGTCGGCATATATATTACCTCGTCAAGAGGTAGCCAATCATATGTCCAATCGATTTGGCCATCAGTTAATGATCGAAGATGCAAAATCCAATCTTTGACTCCCTCCGGCAATTTCACTTCTTTTGTTCTCGTACAGAATTCTTCCAAACATGTTCGTTCAGCCGAACCATAACTTGAGAACGAAGGATGATGGCATAGATGTTCAATTAACCAAATCTGCAAAATCAAATTACACCCTTCAAAGAAGTTGGCTCCCGCTTTGCACGCAGTCAGAGCACGGTAGATGTCAGCTACAATCATTGGAGCTAGAGTACAATTGTCTTGTACTATCAATGTGCTAGCTACCCCGGCAACCTTTATGCTGATATGCCCATCTTTTCTCGGAAATATGACAATTTCGAGAAATGCCACTAAGAAAGCAAACCTCCGGTGCTCCTCCCATTTTGCTCGGTTGGACTTGCTGTATAACTTGTTCGTGGGGTCATTGAAACCCCCGATGTGTCCATACCTACTATAGATGAAGTTTAAGGAGCAAAACCCGTTGGCTAGATCTTCATTGTGAACATTCCTGGCAATTTTCAAAGAGTCCAGAAAATGATGCACCGTTACCGTCCTTGGAGATACCGGGTATTTTCCTTTTAACGGAACCTCAGTCTTCCCGATATAGAAAGAAATTTCCTCTAGAGTAGGAGTGAGTTCAAAATCCGGGAGATGCAATACATTGTGTGTTGGATCCCAAAATGTGACCAACGCTCTAATTATGTCGCCTCGGGGGATTATGTCCAATAATCCCCTAAGATCTTTCAAATAACCTTTGACCCAGTCCTGACCATCTGATCACATGTCTTGCCACCACAGTTTCAGCTCCAAAGGGATTTTATTTAAGGAGAAATGTTCATTCATCATTGTGCTCGTCCTGCACATTTATTAAGGCGATTTTATTTAGAAAAAAGAAAAATCTTTTTCAATGCAAGTTTTCATTTTTGAAAGAAATGTGGCTTTCGAAGTGGCCATCTTTGCCAAAACAGCCTTCCGGCGCCCTTTCGGAACATTCGGCCGTTTCCAAAAATAGCAATCACCTCGATTATTTGAAAAGGAAAATCTTTTGGTCTTTTTCTAAAAGTGTGGTTGGACCCGTTTAAGGGTTGCCTACGTATCTCACCTAACGACGAGAATCAAACCTGCGTAGTTCGGTCAGATTAATTGACCAATTTTGTAACGACCCGGCCGGTCGTTTTAGAAAATTTCGCCCCAATCCCCAATTTAGCTGTTCCCCTAAGTTCATTCCTGCTATGGTGATTTGCCGGGAGAGTCGGTTCTAAAATTTGGAGCGTTTTGGGACACTTAGTCCTTAAATAGAAGCCTTATAATTGAAAAATGGTCTGTAGCCGGAACATTGTTAAGACGACCTCGGAACGGAAATCTGATGGTTCCATTAGCTCCGTTAGGTGATTTCGGGGTTGGGAGCGCGTTCGGAATGTATTTTGGAGGTCCGTAGCTCAATTAAGCTTGAAATGCCGAAGTTTGAAATTTTGGCGAATCCGAACGATAGGTGAGATTTTGATCCGGGGCTCGGAATGGAATTCCGACAATTTCTGTAGCTTCGTTATGTGATTTTGGATATGTCCGCAAATTTTCAGGTCATTTGGATGTCGTTTGATCGGGTTTTGGATCGAATGTTAGTTTCTGAAGTTTTGAAGAAACTTAGGCTTGAATCCGTGTGTAATTGGTGATTTTGATGTTTAGGATGGTGTTTTTATGATTGGAACAAGTTCGTATCATGTTTTGGAGTATGTTGGTGGTTTTCATTGGGGTCCCGGGGGCCTCGGGATGATTTCGGATGCCCAACGGGTCATTTTTGGAAGTTTTTGGACTGCTGTTCTGGTATCTGGTTTTGTTCTTCGCGTTTGCGAGGGTCCTATCGCGTTCGCGAAGAAGAATTTGGCCTGTAAGACTTTGTTCTTCGCGTTCGCAATGAAGGTATCGCGTTCGCGAAGAAGGATTTTCCATTAGAGACTTTGTTCTTCGCGTTCGCGAAGAAGGATTTTCTGTCGCACAGGTCCTACTTCGGAAGCTCATATCTTTTTATCTACAAGGAATTTTGAGGTGATTCAAAAACGAAAGTCGTAGCCCTCTGAATCTAGTTTTCAGAAACATATTACAATAGTAATTTGGAGTTGTTTATAAAACGTTATGACCATTGCAATAGAGGCTCTCCGAGCAAAGTTGGAAAAATGTATTTCTGGGAGTTTGTTCTTCGCGAACGCGAGAGAAGGACCGCGAACGCGAAGAACAAATACCTGGGCAGCAGAATAAAGTTCAAACTTCGTCCCATTTGCCATTTTGGACGATTTGGAGCTCGGGTAAGGCGATATTTCGGGAGATTTTTGGAGAAATCAAAAGGGTAAGTACTCTTAACTCAATTTTGGTTGTATAACTCGAATCTATTGCAAGTTTTAGTCTTTAATTTGAGAATTTTTGTTAAAAAGGGGTAGAAAACCCTCTTGGATAGAATCAAGGATTTGATGGGCCATTTGTGGTCCGATTTGGGTGTTCTTGGTATGGTTAGACTCGTGTTGAGATAAGGAATCCGAAAATGTAACTTTCGTAATTTTTCGAGAAGCGTACCAAAAGTCGGGTTTTGGCAACTTTGTGGTTTTGCTGTAATTCGATTGTTTTGATTGGGTAATGCCCAATTGGCCTATTTTGATGTGATTCCATTGATTTTTATCAGATACTACATCGGTGGAGTCCGACATTCGCGGCAAGAGGGTTGTCTCTTAGCGGTTTTGTACCGGGATCGAGGTAAGTGGCTTGTCTAACCTAGTGTGGGGGAACCTTTACCCCTAGGATATTATGTGATAGTTTAAATGCCTTGTACGCGAGGTGACGAGCGTGTACATGCGCTGGTTGTTGTAACTCACTTTACTTGAATTGTTCAATTCGTGATATTCCTGTTCTTAATTTATTAAATTGTGACATTTACCTGGTATTCGTTAGGGAAGCATGATTAGGTAGGATTTATCTGTCTAATTGCCTAATTGTCCTACTTGAACTTCTTGATAATTGTTGGCACTAGTCCTCGGTGAAGTTGTAGTTAAGCATAGTATATTTCCGTGTGCGTTTTCTTTATTTGTTGTGTTAGTGGACTGCGGGTTCAATTCCCGGAGATCCCAGGGCTGTGGGTTCGATTCCCAGAGACCCGCTTGAACTTCTTGATAAATTGTCGGCACTAGCTTCGGTGAAGTTGTAATTAAACATATTATACTCTCCCTGTGTGTTTTCTTTAATTGATGTATTGGTAGGGACCGCGGGTTCGATTCCCGGAGATCCTGAGTTATTGGTAGGGACTGCGGGTTCAATTCCCGGAGATCCTGAGTTATTGGTAGGGACTGCGGGTTCGATTCCCGGAGATCCTGAGTTATTGAGATATTATTAAGACATGGGCTGCGGGTTCGATTCCCGGAGACCCAGGGGTGCTGTTAATGGGACCGTGGGTTCAATTCCCACAGGTCCTGGACTTGTTTTTATTGAGTTGGTTATATGTTGTTAGCTAAATTGTAGACGGTTACAGTAATCATTTTATTGTTGTTATTGCGAAATTATTATCATTTAAACTCGCTTATTATTGTTATTATCATTTTGTAATTGTTTTCTCTCGCAGGGCCCCGACCTTCCTCGTCACTACTCCATCGAGGTTAGGCTTGGCACTTACCGAGTACCGCCGTGGTGTACTCATGCTACTCTTCTGCGCACACTTTTGTTGTGCAGATCCAGGTACATCAGAACATGCTCATACTAGGTGATTCAGGCAGCACTTTGGGAGACCTCGAGGTATGATCCGCTACGTCCGCGGATCCGGAGGCCCTCCTTCTATTCTCTGATAGTATTAGTAGATGTTTTCCTTCATTTCGTTGTTAGATACTCTTCACACATAGAGCCACGGTTGTATACTCTCTTTTAGTCCGTGTTGCCCGTGGGATTCCGGGTCTTGGTGGTATTTTTATACAGTGTGTTGACGAGTGTATGTGCCAAGCGGCACTGATTACATTCCTATTTATATCATTTTCCGCTATTTCTTGTTTAAAGTTCATAAACTTGTACATTCCGCAAAGTGTTAGGCTTACCTAGTCGTGGGAACTGGGTGCCGTCACGACATGTTCACGATTGGTGAACTAGGGTCGTGACATTATCAAATCATAACTTTTATTTATATACAATTACATAACCATACCGGTTACTTAGATTCTCGCTGATCGATACAGAGACGTCTGTATTTACCTACGAAGGGCTATGTAACTGTTTATGAAACTCTTCCATTCTTTGAATTCCTTATCGTGCGCCATTTATTCAGTTGGAGACTATGTCATACATTCTTTTGCATCCACTCGTGTATTGAAAATTGCGCGCTCGGTATCAAGTATGCGCCGACGGTTCGTGACGCTGCAGTGGGATTTCAAGGGAGTCAAGAATTTACTCAACCATTGTTACCGCGTGTCATCCATATCGATAATGTATGAGAATTGAGAGATCTTCAATTGTGCACATGGGGTTGCACTAGGTTCTGACATTCGGTTGATAAGTACGGTCTTGAGAAAGTTTACTTAACTGCCTAATCGTCACGATAATGGTAGAGTAACAAGGTTGATGTAGATCTAAAGATAGTTGGTGGTAATAAAGACTATGTGGTTCATATGAGATATCTATTTAGCGAAGGATTCAACCAGCAGAGATACTGGGGGGAAATGAGTTTAATTGTCTTAAGAAGGATATGTACCAAACAAATGTCTTTGTCTTGTCTTATGATGAAGACATACGAATGTTAAAGGCTAGTATCATGGATTAGCAAGATGTATCCTATGGCTTCATGCCAAGTGAAGGAATTTCACTATCAACGATCAAATTATGGGTCATGTGTCATATCAGATTTGTCCTGTGATGTATTTAAGTGCTATTCAAAAGTTCTTTGAAACTTGCTAATGAGTAAGAGTTGAGTTTTGTATGGTATGACATTGTGACTTTTGATGTTCCTATGTCCATAATAATTCTGCATTTTAATTATCAGTGGAAACTTCGACAAAGGCTACATGGTGCTTCATAGATCTGTGAGAATCACTGTATGTCGTAAGCTGTCGTTGGGAAAGAATGCTCGATGCATGGAGCAGGAAGATGTTTGGTTGTATTGGGATAAGGTCATACCCTATGGTGTCAGAGTGCTAATAGAGCACATGTGGTTATGTTCGTTGGATCTAGTGAACTGCGGTTGAATAAGAGTAAACGACTTGAGAGAATGGTTCTAATGTGTTCGAGAGTTGTGTAATAGTGGCCCTGAGCTAAGTGGGAGAGTCCCACCGCTTACGATGGGGTCGCATGGTTAATTACCTGCGTGAATTCAGGATACTAGCGTATTATTGTGTTATTGTAGCCGCGGAAAAAGGGCCATGAGTGGTAATTTGAGTATATGAATTGTTGAATGCATGTTATGGTTAGCCTTACTGGCTCGTGTTCAAACTTGAGGAAAGATTCGTGATTTATGCCTCGTATAGGTGCAGGCTTCGCGGGAAATGGTTCGGCTGGGGGCTTTATCGAGAGGGTATTCATATGTTACAAAATTCAATAGAGTTGATTGCGTACTGGGGCAAGTCAGGGCCGGATGGCTCTCAATAGTGGTCCTAGTGAATTCAAGAGGTAAAGTGTGGTGTTTGATAATTCTGAGTCTATAAGTACAGTTGAGGCTCAAGCCTTTAAAGCAACTTAGGAAGAAAAGTACAAAAACAATCTATGATGTTTTGACTTGTGGTGTAGTATTTGAGAGCCGTGAAATGGTCGTCGTTCTTGAGATAGCATGGCCTCATGATTTCAGGTCATTCGGGGTGAGTATGGTTGAAATAAGTTAGGTATTGAAGGGAGATATTTACATTATAAGGCAATCCAGGATAAACTGGAAGAAAGTAGATTGATTAGCCAAAGTTGAGTTGGCATATTGGTGTCAATGATCGGTTCATGTAACGTGATCGAATTATGCATGTGATTTGTGGCGGTGCATTTGAGGCTTGTCGGCCGCAGTGTTTGATGGTATTCTGAAGTATTCTTCTGTTAGGGCCTGTTATGAGTAGGCAGGTCTCGGGAAGGGTTATGGTGGCTTGGACCACTACTTAGATATTGACATATTCGATGGTTATGAGAATTTGCCGCATGCTGTTATAGTTCTCCTGCAGTGAGCTAAATGGAAAGTATTATGTGATGAAGTATTAGTCTATCTTCAGTTCTAGAGCTGTGATGGAAATTGCGTCTGTCGTATATCGGCACGTGAGGTGCAGTGAGTAGTATGAAATTTAAAATAAGGACCAAGGTCACAGTTTGGTCAATGAATGTGATATAAAGAGCTCGGATGAGCAGGAAAGGCATTTCAGTGTTTGAGTAAGATGGGTATTAACGTCAGTATCACTTGAGATCGGTGTTCCGCGAGAAAGGCTTTGCATCCCGGTTAGGGACTGTTGATCGCTTTTCAGTGTTAGTGCAGCCAGTGGTTTGAATGTGCAGACCCGTTTAATTATTCGGAAGATGGTGGGAGCTTGACCCACGAGAAGATTGTATAGGTGTGACTTGTAGTCACTTGATTGATTAGAAATTTAAACCAAGTATGAGGATTTTGGTAATATCATTCATTTGAGAATTTATGCCTGGAGGGCACTCTGCTTATTGAGTTATAGACCTGTGAAATATTATTGACTTAGCTTGGCACGGCCAAGATAGACTCAAGGTCGGTGGATTGATTTAAATGTGGAAGTGAGCCTTGCGTCAGGCTAGTTGTGTTTCTTCCAGCAATGCGCCCTTTATGAAGGGATAGTCGTGGTCTTATTTCGCGGTTAGTAATTCATGTAAAGATATATTGCGATGTATGAGTGTGAGACGGCTTGGTAAGTTCCTTATGTTTTGAGGTTCCGCTCAGCGGTGATGTTATATGAGCATTATGGCTCTCGAGACTCAGATAATATATCGCACATCAGTTGTGCTTGAGTTTGTAGCGTATAGCGCTATATGTTTCCTTGTGTCTGATATCATGCACCTTAGTGTGCTTATGATCGATATTCAGTATTTTGATGTGACGAGCTATTCAGCTTGACATATGACTCCTTGTGTGAGTTTTATATTGTCGGGATCGGGTGGCACGCCGCCATGGTTATATTATTGGGATCGGGTGGCATGCCGCCATGGTCATATTGTTGGGATCGGGTTGCACGCCGCCTGAGGCCTTGAAAACCTCATTTATAGTTGCCTCGATTTGCGTGCACAGTCCGGGCACAAAGCTGGAAAAGTTTTATGTTGAAATATGTGAAATATGTGAAATATGTGAAAAAGTTGAAGAATTTTGGTATTAATATTGATATGGTTGACTTTGGTCAACATTTTTGGTAAACGGACCCGGATCCGTGATTTAACTGTCTTAGAAAATCCGTAGAAAAATATGGAACTTGGGCATATGCCCGGATTGAAATCCGAGGTCTAGAACCCCGGTAAAAGAATTTTTCTGTTAAATTGTTTTCTGAAAATGTTTAAGGAAAATGAAACTGAATTTTGATTAAAAAGTACTGGTATCAGGCTCGTATTTTGGTTCTGACGCCCGGTACAAGTCATATATATTGGTTAAGCGCTTCCTGTAAAGTTTTGTTTAAAACGTACGTCGTTTGACGTGTTTTGGCTTTAAATTGGAAATTTTGGAAGTTATGAAATTTTGAAAGAATTCTTGAGATTTAAGGCTCAATTCCTTGATTTTGATGTTATTTTGGCGATTTGATCGCTCGAGCAAGTTCGTATGATGTTTTTGAGTCAGTGTGCATATTTGGTTTGGAGACCCGAGGGCTCGAGAGTGTTTCGGAGGTGGTTCGGGGTATTTTTGGATTTGAAAACACAGCAGAAATTCTGCAACTTCTGCAGAGGGATTTTGTTCTACGCGATCGCGGCCTCATCCACGTGATCGCACAGCATTGGCCAGTTCTTCTACGCGATCGCAGCATCCCTCACGCGATCGCGTAGCTTCCAGTTCTTCCCCCACGCGATCGCAGTAATGTTCACGGGATCGCATAGGCCAAATAGGCTGCCCGGTGAATTTCCTCTACGCGATCGCAGCATCCTTCACACGATCGCGTAACTTCCAGTCTTTTCTCTACGCGATCGCAACCATTTGCACATGATCGCATAAGAGGCCAGTCTTTCCTCTACGCGATCACAGCCCAATTTACGCGATCGCGTAGGGTAATTTCGCCCAGTGAATTCTTCAGCTCAAAAACAGAACACTTACGGGATTTTATCCCATTTTCACAAACCTCTCTCTTCTCCACAGCTTCTTGGGCGATTCTTGAGCAATCCTTCTTCATACTTCTTGGGTAAGTGATTCTTGACTCGTTTTGTTTGTTTCCCATCAATATTATTTGAATTCCTAGGCCTAAATATGTGTAAATTGGTAGAAAAATTAGAGAAATGGGTATAGTTAGGGTTTTCAAAGAATTTGCGATCTAGGCCTCGTTTTGGAGTCGAACTTAAGAACAAATTGTATATTTGAACTCATGGAGGATTGGGTGAACTTATTTTGGTTCGAAACTTGAGTTTCGATTATGTGGGCCCGGGGTCGATTTTTACTATTCCGGGCAGAATATTGTAAAAATCATAATTAGCAATATGAACTAGTTTGTTAAGTAGAATTGATGATATTAAATCAATTGTGTATATATACGATTGGATTGGAGACAAATTCGAAAGGAAAAGGCATTGCTACGGATTGAATCGTTCGTAAACTTTCGAGGTAAGTGTTTGTTCTATCCTAGCTTGAAGGAATAGGAATTTAGTTATGAATAAATTGTTGATTAAGAGTTATTGGTGTTATACCGGTAATGGAGATAAATTGTTGAAATTATTATCAATTATTGGTTTAAAACCGGTAATTATAAATATTGTTGATGTAGAGATTATTGGCTAAATGCCGGTAATATATATAATCATGAATTGGGATCGTGTGGCGTGCCAACCACTTATATATATTTATGAATTGGGATCGTGTGGCGTGCCGACCACTTATATAATAAGAAATGGGATCGTGTGGCACGCCGACCACAAAGTGATTTAAATCTTGGCATTGGCCATAGTTGCCGGTAGCCTATTGATATATTTGGGAGCGGGTGGTACGCCTACCACAAGATATAATTACTGTGATAGTTGGGAGCGGGTGGTACGCCTACCACGAGATATGAAATGAGAGAGGAATCGAGACATGAAAGTAAGATTTATTCTGTTGATTAGATTATTCTGGATATCGTGAGTTATTGACTGTTATTTCAATGTCACGACCCTAGTTCACCAATCGTGAACATGTCGTGATGGCACACAGTCCCCACGACTAGGTAAGCCTAACACGTTGCGGAATATACCAGTTTACGAACATTTAATAAGAATTTAGCGGAAAATAAGATGAAAGGAATGAAATTCGTGCCGCTTGGCACATACACCAATCAAATACGCTGTTTAAAACACTACCAAGACCCGGAATCCCACGGGTAACACAGACTAAAAGAGATCATACAATTGTAGCTCTATGTAAAAGGAGTATCTAACAACGTAATGAAGGAAAATCATCTACTAGCACTAGAATAGAAGGAAGGCCTCCGATCCACGGACATAGCAGATCATACCTCGAGGTCTCCCAAAACGCTGCTGAATCACCTGGTGTGAGCCTGCCCTGATGTACCTGGATCTGCACAACAAAAGTGTGCAGAAGAGTAGCATGAGTACACCACGGCGGTACTCAGTAAGTGCCAAGCCTAACCTCGATGGAGTAGTGACGAGGAAGGTCAGGGCCCTACTGAGAAACAATAATATAATGATAATAACAATAATAAGCAGCTTAAATGATAATAATTTCCGAAATTAACAACAATAAATGATTACTGCAATCGTCTACAATTAAGCTAACAACAAATAGTCAACTCAATAAAACCAGTCCAGGACCTGTGGGAATCGAACCCACAGTCCCATTGACAGTACCTCTGGGTCTCCGGGAATCGAACCCGCAGCCCTTGTCTCAATAAATAATCAATAACTCAGGATCTCCGGGAATCGAACCCGCAGTCCCTACCAATAACTCAGGATCTCGGGAATCGAACCCGTAGTCCCTACCAATAACTCGTGATCTCGGAATCGAACCCGTAGTCCACATTTCAATAATCTCGTGATCTCGGAATCGAACCCGTAGTCCATATTTCAATAATCTCAGGATCTCGGGAATCGAACCTGTAGTCCACATTTCAATAATCTCAGGATCTCGGGAATCGAACCCATAGTCCATATTTCAATAAGCTCGGGATCTCGGGAATCGAACCCGTAGTCCATATTTCAATAATCTCAGGATCTCGGGAATCGAACCCGTAGTCCATAACCACAGCAAGTAAAGGAATACACAGGGAGAAGTATAATATGCTTAATGATAAATTCGCCGATGAACAGCGCCAACGATTACCAAGAAAACTCAAGTAAGTCAATTAAGCAACTAGACAGTTAGATTCTATCTAATGATGCTTTTCTAACTACTACCGGGTAGGAATATCGAATTTAACAACTAAGAACATGAATATCACTCATTGAACATTTTGAGTAAAGTATGTGTTCAACAACCAGCGCATGTACACGCCCGTCACCTCGCGTACAAGGAATTTAAAGTATCACAATAATATCCTAGGGGTGAAAGTCCCCCACACGAGGTTAGACAAGCCACTTACCTCAATTCCGGTACAAAACCGCTAAGAGACAACTCTCTTGCCGCGAATGTCGGCCTCCACAGGTGTAGTATCTGATAAAGATCAATGGAATCACATCAAAATAGGCCAATTGGGCATTACCCAATCAAAACAATCGAATTACACCAATACCACAAAGTTGCCAAAACCCGACTTTCGGTACGCTTCTTGAAAAATTACGAAAGTTACATTTTCGAATTCCTTATCTCAACACGAGTCTAACCATACCAAGAACACCCAAATCGGATCACAAATGGCCCATCAAATCCTTGATTCTATCCAAGAGGGTTTTCTACCATTTTTAACAAAAATTCTCAAATTAAAGACTAAAACTTGCAATAGATTCGAGCTATACAACCAAAATTGAGTTAAGAGTACTTACCTTTTTGATTTCTCCAAAAATCTCCCGAAAAATCGCCTTACCCGAGCTCCAAATCGTCAAAAATGGCAAATGGGACGAAGTTTGAACTTTATTCTGCTGCCCAGGTATTTGTTCTTCGCGTTCGCGGTCCTTCTCTCGCGTTCGCGAAGAACAAACTCCCAAAAATACATTTTCCAACTTTGCTCGGACAGCCTCTATTGCAATGGTTATAACTTTTTACACATAACTCCAAATGACTATTATAATATGTTTCTAAAAACTAGATTCAAAGAGCTACAACTTTCGTTTTTGAATCACCTCAAAATTCCTTGTAGATAAAACGATATGAGCTTCCGAAGTAGGACCTGTGCGACAGAAAAATCCTTCTTCGCGAACGCGAGGGACTCTTCGCGAACGCGAAGAACAAAGTCCCTGATGGAAAATCCTTCTTCGCGAACGCGATACCTCCATCGCGAACGCGAAGAACAAAGTCTTAGAGGCCAAATTCTTCTTTGCGAACGCGATGGGACCCTCGCGAACGCGAAGAACAATACCAGATACCAGAACAGCAGTCCAAAAACTTTCAAAAATGACCCGTTAGGCATCCGAAATCGTCCCGAGGCCCCCGGACCCCAACGAAAACCACCAACATACTCCAAAACATGATACGAACTTGTTCCAATCATAAAAACACCATCCTAAACATCAACATCACCAATTACACATGGATTCAAGCCTAAGTTTCTTCAAAACTTTCGAAACTAACATTCAATCAAAAACCCGACCAAACGACGTCCGAATGACCTGAAAATTTGCGGACATATCCAAAATCACATAACGAAGCTACAGAAATTGTCGGAATTCCATTCCGACCCCCGGATCAAAATCTCACCTAACGTTCGGATTCGCCAAATTTGAAACTTCGGCATTTCAAGCCTAATTGAGCTACGGACCTCCAAAATACATTCCGAACATGCTCCCAACCCCGAAATCACCTAACGGAGCTAACGGAACCATCGAATTTCCGTTCCGAGGTCGTATTAACACTATTCTGACTACGGCCATTTTTCCAACTATAAAGCTTCTAGTTAGGGACTAAGTGTCCCAAAATACTCCAAATTTCAGAACCGACTCTCCCGGCAAACCACAATAGCAGAAATGAACTTAGGGGAACAGTTAAATTGGGGATTGGGGCATAATTTTCTAAAATGACCGGTCGGGTCGTCACATCTTCCCACCCTTAAAAGATTCGTTCGTCCTCGAACGAGCATAGAAAACATACCTGGAGTAGTGAAAAGATGAGGGTACTGGCTGCGCATATCCTGCTCAGTCTCCCAAGTCGCCTCCTCGACCGGCTGGCCCCGCCACCGAACCTTTACCGAAGCGATGTTCTTTGACCTTAGCTTTCTGACATGCCTGTCTAGAATGGCTACTGGCTCCTCAACATAAGACAGATCCTTGTCTAGCTGAACAGAAGTGAAATCTAACACATGCGATGGGTCACCATGGTATCTCCGGAGCATGGAGACATGAAATACGGGGTGAACTCCGGCTAGACTGGGAGGTAAGGCCAACTCATAAGCAACCTCCCCAACACGCCTCAAAATCTCAAAAGGGCCAATAAACCTAGGACTCAGCTTTCCTTTCTTCCCAAACCTCATAACGCCCTTCATGGGCGAGACTCGAAGTAGAACCCGCTCGCCAACCATAAAAGTCACATCGCGAACCTTCTTGTCCGCATAACTCTTCTGTCTAGACTGGGCTGCACGAAGTCTGTCCTGAATCACCTTGACCTTGTCCATAGCATCCCGAACCATATCAGTACCTAGCAACCTGGCCTCGCCCGGCTCAAACCAACCCACGGGAGACCTGCACCTCCTACCATATAGGGCCTCATACGGTGCCATCTGAATACTTGACTGGTAGCTGTTGTTATAAGCAAACTCTGCCAGCGGCAAGAAGTGATCCCATGAACCTCCAAACTCAATCACGCACGCACGGAGCATATCCTCCAAAATCTGAATAGTGCGCTCGGACTGACCATCAGTCTGGGGATGAAACGTTGTGCTCAGCTCCACCCGAGTACCTAACTCCTGCTGTACGGCTCTCCAGAACCGTGAAGTGAACTGAGTGCCTCTATCTGAAATGATGGAAACTGGAATACCATGCAGCCGAACTATCTCCCTGATATAGATCTCCGCCAGTCATTCCGATGAATAAGCAGTGCTCACCGGTATGAAATGGGCGGACTTGGTCAGCCGATCCACAATGACCCAAATGGAATCAAACTTCCTAACCGTCCGTGGAAGTCCAGATACAAAGTCCATGGTAACGCGCTCCCATTTCCACTCGGGAATCTCAATCTGCTGCATCAATCCACCCGGACGCTGATGCTCATACTTCACCTGCTGCCAGTTGAGGCATCTAGAAACATAATCAACTATATCACTCTTCATCCGCCTCCACCAGTAATGCTGTTTTAAGTCCTGATACATCTTCGCGGCACCCGGATGGATGGAATACCGCGAACTATGGGCCTCTGCTAGAATCAGCTCTCGAAGATCATCTACATTGGGCACACAGATACGCCCCTGCATCCTCATGACTCCATCATCTCCGATGGTAACATCTCGAGCATCACCACTCCGAACTCTATCCTGAAGGACAAGCAAATGAGGGTCATCGAACTGACGCTCCCTGATGCGGTCAAATAGAGAAGACCGAGAAACCACACATGCCAGAACCCGGCTGGGCTCTGAAAGATCCAGTCTAACAAACTGCCTGGCTAAAGCCTGAACATCCATCGCCATAGGCCTCTCCGAAGCTGGTAGATATTCCAAACTTCCCAAACTCTCTGCCCGACGACTCAAGGCATCGGCAACCACATTAGCCTTGCCCTGATGATAGAGAATAGTAATATCATAGTCCTTCAGTAGTTCCAACCATCCCCTCTGACGCATATTCAGGTCCTTCTGCTTAAGCAAGTGCTGCAAGCTCCGGTGATCAGTGTAGATATCACAAGGAACCCCATACAAGTAATGACGCCAAATATTCAAGGCGTGAATAATGGCAGCTAGCTCCAGATCATGAACAGGATAGTTCTTCTCATGTACCTTCAGCTGTCTGGACGCGTATGCAATCACCCTACCGTCCTGCATCAATACTGCACCGAGTCCAACTCGTGAGGCATCACAATATACTGTATATGACCCCGAACATGTAGGCAACATCAAGATAGGGGCCGAAGTCAAAGCTGTCTTGAGCTTCTGAAAGCTCGCCTCACAATCATCTATCCACTGAAAAGGGGCACCCTTTTGGGTCTATCAGGCCATAGGTGTTGCGATCGAAGAGAACCCCTCTACGAAACGACGGTAATAGCCCGCCAAACCAAGGAAACTACGAATCTCGGTAGCGGAGGAGGGTCTGGGCCAACTCTGCACGGCCTCCACCTTCCTCGGATCCACTCGAATACGATCGCTCGACACCACGTGGCCCAAAAATGCCACTGAACTCAACCAGAATTCACATTTAGAGAACTTGGCATAAAGCTGCTTCTCCCTCAGGATCTGAAGCACTATCCTCAAATGCTGCTCGTGCTCTTCCCGCTCCGAGAATATACTAGAATATCATCAATGAAGACAATCACGAACGAGTCCAGATAAGGCCTGAACACACTGTGCATCAAATGCATAAAGGTTGCTGGAGCATTTGTCAGCCCCCAAAAGACATCACGAGGAACTCATAGTGACCATACCGGGTCCTGAAGGTAGTCTTCGGGATATCTGGCTCCCGAATCTTCAGCTGGTGATACCCAGAGCGCAAATCAATCTTAGAAAACACATGTGCGCCCTGTAGTTGGTCAAATAAATCATCAATACGGGGCAAAGGATACCGGTTCTTCACTGTAACCTTGTTCAGCTGACGATAGTCAATACACATACGCATAGAACCGTCCTTTTTCTTCACAAACAATACAGGAGCACCCCAAGGCGAAACACTGGGTCGAATAAAACCCTTGCCCAATAACTCCTATAACTGATCCTTCAACTCCTTTAACTCAGGAGGAGCCATACGGTATGGTGGAATAGAAATGGGCTGAGTGCCCGCCAACAAGTCAATAGCAAATTCAATATCTCTGTCGGGCGGCATGCCCGGAAGATCAGCTGGAAATACATCAGCAAAGTCACGTACCACATGAACAGAATCAATAGAGGGAGTGTCAACACTGACGTCCCGCACATAGGCTAGATAAGCAGCACACCCCTTCTCAACCATACACTGAGCTCTGAGAAATGAAATAACACGGCTAGGGGTGTGATCTAGAGTACCACTCCACTCAATACGTGTAATACCTGGCATAGCCAGCGTCACGGTCTTTGCGTGACAATCAAGAATAGCATAATGGGGCAACAACCAGACCATGCCCAGAATAATAGCAAAATCGACCATTCCAAGCGGCAATAGATCCGCTCTGGTCTCAAAATCACAAATGGTAATCAAACACGACCGATATACACGGTCCACAACCAAAGAATCACCCACCGGAGTGGAAACATAAATGGGGGCACTCAAAGAATCCCGAGGCACACCCATATGAGAAGCAAAGTAAGAAGACACATATGAAAAAGCGGAACCAGGGTCGAATGAACCGATGCCTCCACGTGACTAACCATAATAATACCCGTGATACCGCAGTCGATGCAACAGCCGCAGCCGCGATCAGTGAATAGCATAGAATCCGGCTCGTCCCCCCTCTCGAGGGCGGCCTCTGGAACCCCGACCCCCGCCCCCGGATGGCCGGGCAGCGGAGTGGCAGCCGGGGCCGGAATGATAGCCTCGCCGGCCTCGAGAACCACGCGGACATCGTGACGACCGACGAGGGGCTCCTCTCCTCGCGCTCGGGCACTCCCTAACCAGGTGGCGAGTATCCCCGCACTCAAAACAAGCTCCGGGAGGACGCGGTGGCTGTGACTGACTGACCGGCCTCACCCCCACTAGTCCGACCCCTGGAAGGACCCCGCGCAGGAGGTGCACTGGAAACTGGGGAGCATAATAAGGCTCCTGAGGTGCTGGAAGACCCTGGAGTACTACCTGCTGCGGGCAATGCCGAGTGAATTGGTCGACCGGAATAACCCCTGCCAAAACGACCGGCTGATGAAGTGCGGGCACCACAGAAATGGCCCGACTCACGAGACCTCTTGGCCTCTCTCTCTCTCCACTCTCTAGGGAGCATACTCTCGATCCTCTTGGCAATGCTAACTGCCTGTTGATAAGATATATCTGTCTCAAGCTCTCTGGCCATGCTGGATCGGATAGGCGGAACAATGCCCTCAATAAATCTCCGCACTCGCTCCCGAACCGTGGCTACCAAAGCCGGTGCATGCTTGGCTAGGCGGGTGAAACTGATAGCATACTCCGATACGGACATGGAGCCCTGTCGCAACCGCTCAAACTCCAAGCGCCAAGAATCCCTAAGGCTCGGTGGAACAAACTCCCTCAAAAACAGATCTGAAAACTGCGTCCAAGTCAATGAAGCAGACTCCTCTGGACTATCCAACTCATACGTGTGCCACCAATCATAAGCGGCCCTACAAAACTGAAAAGTAGTGAAGGAAACCCCGCTGGTCTCCACTATCCCCATGGTACGAAGAATACGATGACACTCTTCCAGAAAACACAATGCATCATTTGTAGCCAAACCATTGAACACTGGAGGATCATATTTCTTGAACCTCTCCAATCTACGCTCGTCGTCCTCGGAGGCAGCCGGCCCACCTCCGGGCTGTGCTGGAGCGGCATGAGGCATAACAATAATCTCTGGAACCTGTCCCACTGGCACTCATTGCTCAGGTGTAGCGGCTGCTGGAGTCTGGGCCCCTCCCCCGGCCTAGGATGTAGCTGCAGTGAGAGGAAGAAACCCTGCCTGAGCTAAAGTGGTATACATACTCATGAACTAGGCTAGGGTCTCCTCTGTAGTGCTGGAGTAGTAGCAGCTGTAGTCGGTGTACCAGGTGCCTGCGCTCCAACCTGATCCACCTGTGGCACCTCAGCGACAGCGCGCGCGGGTGCTGTGGCTGCACCTCGGGCGTATCCTTGTCCTCTACCTCGGCCCCGACCTCTGACGGCGGCAACAGGGGGCGCGGGTACCTGATCGTCGCGAGTAGCTCGTGTCCTCACCATCTGTGAGAGAATAGAAAGCAATAGTTTAGATTTTGATGCCAAAAATGTCGCACGACAAGGAATCCAAAAGAAATGAAGAGTTTCCTAAACAGTTACATAGCCCCTCGTAGATAAATACAGACGTCTCCGTATCGATCAGCGAGACTCTAAGTAACCGGTCCGTGTCCCGTGACTCCTATGAACCTAGAGCTCTGATACCAACTTGTCACGACCCTAGTTCACCAATTGTGAACATGTCGTGATGGCACCCAGTCCCCAAGACTAGGTAAGCCTAACACGTTGCGGAATATATAAGCTTATGAACATTTAATAAGAATTTAGCGGAAAATAAGATGAAAGGAATGAAATCTGTGCCGCTTGGCACATACTCCAATCAAATACGCTGTTTAAAACACTACCAAGACCCGGAATCCCACGGGTAACAAAGACTAAAAGAGATCATACAATTGTAGCTCTATGTAAAAGGAGTATCTAACAACTGAATGAAGGAAAAACATCTACTAGCACTAGAATAGAAGGAAGGCCTCCGGATCCGCGAACGTAGCAGATCATACCTCGAGGTCTCCCAAAACGCTACTGAATCACCTGGTGTGAGCCTGCCCTGATGTACCTGGATCTGCACAACAAAAGTGTGCAGAAGAGTAGCATGAGTACACCACAGCGGTACTCAGTAAGTGCCACGCCTAACCTCGATGGAGTAGTGACGAGGAAGGTCAGGGCCCTACTGAGAAAACAATTAATATAATGATAATAACAATAATAAGCAGTTTAAATGATAATAATTTCCGAAATTAACAACAATAAATGATTACTGCAATCGTCTACAATTAAGCTAACAACAAATAGTCAACTCAATAAAACCAGTCCAGGACCTGTGGGAACCGAACCCACAGTCCCATTGACAGTACCTCTGGGTCTCCGGGAATCGAACCCACAGCCCTTGTCTCAATAAATAATCAATAACTCAGGATCTCCGGGAATCGAACCCGCAGTCCCTACCAATAACTCAGGATCTCGGGAATCGAACCCGTAGTCCCTACCAATAACTCAGGATCTCGGGAATCGAACCCGTAGTCCCTACCAATAACTCAAGATCTCGGGAATCGAACCCGTAGTCCCTACCAATAACTCAGGATCTCGGGAATCGAACCCGTAGTCCCTACCAATAACTCAGGATCTCGGGAATCGAACCCGTAGTCCATATTTCAATAAGCTCAGAATCTCGGGAATCGAACCCGTAGTCCACATTTCAATAATCTCAGGATCTCGGGAATCGAACCCGTAGTCCATAACCACAGCAAGTAAAGGAATACACAGGGAGAAGTATAATATGCTTAATGATAACTTCGCCGATGAACAGCGCCAACGATTACCAAGAAAACTCAAGTAAGTCAATTAAGCAACTAGACAGTTAGATTTTATCTAATGATGCTTTTCTAACTACTACCGGGTAGGAATATCGAATTTAACAACTAAGAACATGAATATCACTCATTGAACATTTTGAGTAAAGTATGTGTTCAACAACCAGCGCATGTACACGCCCGTCACCTCGCGTACAAGGAATTTAAAGTATCACAATAATATCCTAGGGGTGAAAGTCCCCCACACGAGGTTAGACAAGCCACTTACCTCAATTCCGGTACAAAACCGCTAAGAAATAACTCTCTTGCCGCGAATGTCGGCCTCCACAGGTGTAATATCTGATAAAGATCAATGGAATCACATCAAAATAGGCCAATTGGGCATTACCCAATCAAAACAATCGAATTACACCCAAACCACAAAGTTGCCAAAACCCGACTTTCGGTACGCTTCTCGAAAAATTACGAAAGTTACATTTTCGAATTCCTTATCTCAACACGAGTCTAACCATACCAAGAACACCCAAATCGGATCACAAATGGCCCATCAAATCCTTGATTCTATCCAAGAGGGTTTTCTACCATTTTTAACAAAAATTCTCAAATTAAAGACTAAAACTTGCAATAGATTCGAGCTATACAACCAAAATTGAGTTAAGAGTACTTACCTTTTTGATTTCTCCAAAAATCTCCCGAAAAATCGCCTTACTCGAGCTCCAAATCGTCAAAAATGGCAAATGGGACGAAGTTTGAACTTTATTCTGCTGCCCAGGTATTTGTTCTTCGCGTTCGCGGTCCTTCTCTCGCGTTCGCGAAGAACAAACTCCCAAAAATACATTTTCCAACTTTGCTCGGATAGCCTCTATTGCAATGGTCATAACTTTTTACACATAACTCCAAATGCCTATTATAATATGTTTCTGAAAACTAGATTCAAAGAGCTACAACTTTCGTTTTTGAATCACCTCAAAATTCCTTGTAGATAAAAAGATATGAGCTTCCGAAGTAGGACCTGTGCGACAGAAAATCCTTCTTCGCGAACGCGAGGGACTCTTCGCGAATGCGAAGAACAAAGTCCCTGATGGAAAATCCTTCTTTGCGAACGCGATACCTCCATCGCGAACGCGAAGAACAAAGTCTTAGAGGCCAAATTCTTCTTCGCGAACGCGATGGGACCCTCGCGAACGCGAAGAACAATACCAGATACCAGAACAGCAGTCCAAAAACTTTCAAAAATGACCCGTTAGGCATCCGAAATCGTCCCGAGGCCCCCGGACCCCAACGAAAACCACCAACATACTCCAAAACATGATACGAACTTGTTCCAATCATAAAAACACCATCCTAAACATCAAAATCACCAATTACACATGGATTCAAGCCTAAGTTTCTTCAAAACTTTCGAAACTAACATTCAATCAAAAACTCGACCAAACGACGTCCGAATGACCCTGAAAATTTGCGGACATATCCAAAATCACATAACGAAGCTACAGAAATTGTCGGAATTCCATTCCGACCCCCGGATCAAAATCTCACCTAACGTTCGGATTCGCCAAATTTGAAACTTCGGCATTTCAAGCCTAATTGAGCTACGGACCTCCAAAATACATTCCGAACACGCTCCCAACCCCGAAATCACCTAACGGAGCTAATGGAACCATCGAATTTCCATTCCAAGGTCGTCTTAACATTGTTCCGTCTACGGGCCATTTTCTAACTTTAAAGCTCTCATTTAGGGACTAAGTGTCCCAAAATACTCCAAATTTCAGAACCGACTCTCCCGGCAAACCACAATAGCAGAAATGAACTTAGGGGAACAGTTAAATTGGGGATTGGGGCATAATTTTCTAAAATGACCGGTCGGGTCGTTACATCTTCCCACCCTTAAAAGATTCGTTCGTCCTCGAACGAGCATAGAAAACATACCCGGAGTAGTGAAAAGATGAGGGTACTGGCTGCGCATATCCTGCTCGGTCTCCCAAGTCGCCTCCTCGACCGGCTGGCCCCGCCACTGAACCTTTACCGAAGCGATGTTCTTTGACCTTAGCTTTCCGACATGCCTGACTAGAATGGCTACTGGCTCCTCAACATAAGACAGATCCTTGTCTAGCTGAACAGAAATGAAATCCAACACATGCGACGGGTCACCATGGTATCTCCGGAGCATGGAGACATGAAATACGGGGTGAACTCCGGCTAGGCCGGGAGGTAAGGCCAACTCATAAGCAACCTCCCCAACACGCCTCAAAATCTCAAAAGGGCCAATAAACCTAGGACTCAACTTTCCTTTCTTCCCAAACCTCATAACGCCCTTCATAGGCGAGACTCGAAGTAGAACCCGCTCGCCAACCATAAAAGTTACATCGCGAACCTTCTTGTCCGCATAACTCTTCTGTCTAGACTGGGCTGCACGAAGTCTGTCCTGAATCACCTTGACCTTGTCCATAGCCTCCTGAACCATATCAGTACCTAGCAACCTGGCCTCGCCCGGCTCGAACCAACCCACGGGAGACCTGCACCTCCTACCATATAGGGCCTCATACGGTGCCATCTCAATACTAGACTGGTAGCTGTTGTTATAAGCAAACTCCGCCAGTGGCAAGAAGTGATCCCATGAACCTCCAAACTCAATCACGCACGCACGGAGCATATCCTCCAAAATCTGAGTAGTGCGCTCGGACTGCCCATCAGTCTGAGGGTGTAACGCTGTGCTCAACTCCACCCAAGTGCCTAACTCCTACTGCACGGCTCTCCAGAACCGTGAAGTGAACTGAGTGCCTCTATCTGAAATGATGGAAATTGGGATACCATGCATCCAAACTACCTCCCTGATATAGATCTCCGCCAGTCGCTCCGATGAATATGTAGTGCTCACCGGTATGAAATGGGCGGACTTGGTCAGCCGATCCACAATAACCCAAATGGAATCAAACTTCCTAACAGTCCGTGGAAGTCCAGATACAAAATCCATGGTAATGCGCTCCCATTTCCAATCTGGAATCTCAATCCGCTGCATCAATCCACCCGGACGCTGATGCTCATACTTCACCTGCTGGCAATTGAGGCATCTAGAAACGTAATCAACTATATCCCTCTTCATCCGCCTCCACCAGTAATGCTGTTTCAAGTCCTGATACATCTTCGCGGCACCCGGATGGATGGAATACCGCGAACTATGGGCCTCTGCTAGAATCAGCTCTCGAAGATCATCTACATTGGGCACACAGATACGCCCCTGCATCCTCATGACTCCATCATCTCCGATGGTAACATCTCGAGCATCACCACTCCGAACTCTATCCTGAAGGACAAGCAAATGAGGGTCGTCGAACTGACGCTCCCTGATGCGGTCAAATAGAGAAGACCGAGAAACCACACATGCCGTAATCCGGCTGGGCTCCGAAAGATCCAGTCTAACAAACTGTCTGGCTAAAGCCTGAACATCCATCGCCATAGGCCTCTCTGAAGCTGGTAGATATGCTAAACTCCCCAAACTCTCTGCCCGACGACTCAAGGCATCAGCAACCACATTAGCCTTGCCCGGATGATAGAGAATAGTAATATCATAGTCCTTCAGTAGTTCCAACCATCTCCTCTGATGCATATTCAGGTCCTTCTGCTTAAGCAAGTGCTGCAAGCTCCGGTGATCGGTGTAGATCTCACAAGGAACCCCATATAAATAATGACGCCAAATTTTCAAGGCGTGAACAATGGCAACTAGCTCCAAATCATGAACAGGATAATTCTTCTCATGCACCTTCAGCTGTCTCGACGCGTAGGCAATCACCCTACCGTCCCGCATCAATACCGCACCGAGTCCAACTCGTGAGGCATCACAATATACAGTATAGGACCCCGAACCTGTAGGCAACATCAATATAGGGGCCGAAGTCAAAGCTGTCTTGAGCTTCTGAAAGCTCGCCTCACACTCGTCTGTCCACTGAAAAGGGGCACCCTTTTGGGTCAATCTAGTCATAGGTGCTGCAATCGAAGAGAACCCCTCTACAAAACGACGGTAATAGCCCGCCAAACCAAGGAAACTGCGAATCTCAGTAGCGGAGGAGGGTCTGGGCCAACTCTGCACGGCCTCCACCTTCCTCGGATCTACTCGAATACCATCACTCGACACCACGTGGCCCAAAAATGCTACCGAACTCAACCAGAATTCACATTTAGAGAACTTGGCATAAAGCTGCTTCTCCCTCAGAATCTGAAGCACTATCCTCAAATATTGCTCGTGCTCTTCCCGCTCCGAGAATATACTAGAATATCATCAATGAAGACAATCAGGAACGAGTCCAAATAAGGCCTGAACACACTGTGCATCAAATGCATAAAGGCTGCTGGGGCATTAGTCAGCCCAAAAGACATCACGAGAAACTCGTAGTGACCATACCGAGTCCTGAAGGCAGTCTTCGGGATATCTGGCTCCCGAATCTTCAGCTGGTGATACCCAGAGCGCAAATCAATCTTAGAAAACACATGTGCGCCCTGTAGCTGGTCAAATAAATCATCAATACAGGGCAAAGGATACAGGTTCTTCACTGTAACCTTGTTCAGCTGACGATAGTCAATACACATACGCATAGAACCGTCCTTTTTCTTCACAAACAATACAGGAACACCCCAAGGCGAAACACTGGGTCGAATAAAACCCTTGCCCAATAACTCCTGTAACTGATCCTTCAACTCATTTAACTCAGGAGGAGCCATACGGTACGGTGGAATAGAAATGGGCTGAGTGCCCCGCAACAAGTCAATAGCAAAGTCAATATCTCTGTCGGGCGGCATGCCCGGAAGATCAGCTGGAAATACATCAGCAAAGTCACTTACCACATGAACAGAATCAATAGAGGGAGTGTCAATACTGACGTCCCGCACATAGGCTAGATAAGCAGCACACCCCTTCTCAACCATACGCTGAGCTCTGAGAAAAGAAATAACACGGCTAGGGGTGTGATCTAGAGTACCACTCCACTCAATACGTGGAATACCTGGCATAGCCAGCGTCACGGTCTTGGCGTGACAATCAAGAATAGCATAATGGGGCGACAACCAGTCCATGCCCAGAATAATATCAAAATCGACCATCCCAAGCAGCAATAGATCCGCTCTGGTCTCAAAATCACAAATGGTAATCAAACACGACCGATATACGCGGTCCACAACCAAAGAATCACCCACCGGAGTGGAAACATAAATGGGGGCACTCAAAGAATCCCGAGGCACACCCATATGAGAAGCAAAGTAAGAAGACACATATGAAAAAGTGGAACCAGGGTCGAATAGAACCGATGCCTCCCTGTGACTAACCATAATAATACCCGTGATAACGGAGTCAGATGCAACAGCCGCAGCGCGATCAGGAATAGCATAGAATCTGGCCTGTCCCCCCTCTCGAGGGCGGCCTATGGAACCCTGACCCCCGCGCCTGGATGGCTGGGCAGGTGGAGTGGCAGCTGGGGCTGGAATGATAGCCTGCTGGCCCTGAGAACCACGCGGATACTGTGATAACTGATGAGGGGCTCCTCTCCTGCGCCTGGGGCACTCCCTAACCAGGTGGCGAGTATCCCCACACTCAAAACAAGCTTTGGGAGGACGCGGTGGTTGTGACTGACCGGCCTCACCCCCACTAGTCTGACCCCTGGAAGGACCCCGCGCAGGAGGTGCACTGGAAACTGGGGGAGCATAATAAGGCTCCTGAGGTGCCTGGAAGACCTGGAGTACTACCGGCTGCGGGCAATGCCGAGTGAACTAGTCGACCGAAATAACCCCTGCCAAAACGACCGGCTGATGAAGTGCGGGCACCACAGAAATGGCCCGACTCACGAGACCTCTTGGCCTCTCTCTCTCTCCACTCTCTAGGGAGCATACTCTCGATCCTCTTGGCAATGCTAACTGCCTGCTGATAAGATATATCTGTCTCAAGCTCTCTGGCCATGCTGGATCGGATAGGCGGAACAAGGCCCTCAATAAATCTCCGCACTCGCTCCCGAACCGTGGCTACTAAAGCCGGTGCATGCCTGGCTAGGCGGGTGAAACTGATAGCATACTCCGATACTGACATGGAGCCCTGTCGCAACCGCTCAAACTCCGAGCGCCAAGAATCCCTAAGGCTCTGTGGAACAAACTCCCTTAAAAACAGATCTGAAAACTGCGTCCAAGTCAATGAAGCAGACTCCTCTGGACTATCCAACTCATACGTGCGCCACCAATCATAAGCGGCCCCACGAAACTGAAAAGTAGTGAAGGAAACCCCGCTGGTCTCCACAATCCCCATAGTACGAAGAATACGATGACACTCCTCCAGAAAACCCAATGCATCATCCGAAGCCAAACCACTAAACACTGGAGGGTCATATTTCTTGAACCTCTCCAATCTACGCTGCTCGTCCTCAGAGGCAGCTGGTCCACCTCCGGGCTGTGCTGGGGCGGCAGGAGGCATAACCAAAACATCTGGAACCTGTCCCACCGGCACACGCTACTCCGGTGTAACGGCTGCGGGAGTCTGGGCTCCTCCCACGGCCTGAGATGCAGCTGCGACGAGAGGAAGCAGTCCTGCCTGAGCTAAAGTGGTATACATACTCATGAACTGAGCCAGGGTCTCCTGTAGTGCTGGAGTAGTAGCAACTGTAGTCGGTGTACTAGGTGCCTGCGCTCCAACCTGGTCTACCTGTGGCACCTCAGCGGCAGCGCGCGAGGGTGCTGTGGCTCCACCTCGGGCGCGTCCTCGTCCTCTACCTCGGCCCCGGCCTCTAACGGCAGCAACAGGGGGCGCGGGTACCTGATCATCGCGAGTAGCTCGTGTCCTCACCATCTGTGAGAGAATAGAAAGCAATAGTTTAGATTTTGATGCCAAAAATGTCGCACGACAAGGAATCCAAAAGAAATGAAGAGTTTCCTAAACAGCTACATAGCCCCTCGTAGATAAATACAGACGTCTCTGTATCGATCAGCGAGACTCTAAGTAACCGGTCTGTGTCCCGTGACTCCTATGAACCTAGAGCTCTGATACGAACTTGTCACGACCCTAGTTCACCAATCGTGAACATGTCGTGATGGCACCCAGTCCCCGCGACTAGGTAAGCCTAACACGTTGCGGAATATACCAGTTTATGAACATTTAATAAGAATTTAGCGGAAAATAAGATGAAAGGAATGAAATCCGTGCCGCTTGGCACATACACCAATCAAATACGCTGTTTAAAACACTACCAAGACCCGGAATCCCACGGGTAACACAGACTAAAAGAGATCATACAATTGTAGCTCTATGTAAAAGGAGTATCTAACAACGGAATGAAGGAAAAACATCTACTAGCACTAGAATAGAAGGAAAGCCTCCGGATCCGCGGACGTAGCAGATCATACCTCGAAGTCTCCCAGAAAGCTGCAGAATCACCTAGTACGAGCCTGCTCTGATGTACCTGGATCTGCACAACAAAAGTGTGCAGAAGAGTAGCATGAGTACACCACGGCGGTACTCAGCAAGTGCCAAGCCTAACCTCGATGGAGTAGTGACGAGGAAGGTCAGGGCCCTACTGAGAAACAATAATATAATGATAATAACAATAATAAGCAGCTTAAATGATAATAATTTCCGAAATTAACAACAATAAATGATTACTGCAATCGTCTACAATTAAGCTAACAACAAATAGTCAACTCAATAAAACCAGTCCAGGACCTGTGGGAATCGAACCCACAGTCCCATTGACAGTACCTCCGGGTCTCCGGGAATCGAACCCGCAGCCCTTGTCTCAATAAATAATCAATAACTCGGATCTCCGGAATCGAACCCGCTAGTCCCTACCAATAAGTCAGGATCTCCGGAATCGAACCCGTAGTCCTCATTTCAATAATCTCAAGATCTCGGAATCGAACCCGTAGTCCACATTTCAATAATCTCAGGATCTCGGGAATCGAACCCGTAGTCCATATTTCAATAATCTCAGGATCTCGAGAATCGAACCTGTAGTCCACATTTCAATAATCTCAGGATCTCGGGAATCGAACCTGTAGTCCATATTTCAATAAGCTCAGGATCTCGGGAATCGAACCCATAGTCCATATTTCAATAATCTCAGGATCTCGGGAATCGAACCCGTAGTCCATAACCACAGCAAGTAAAGGAATACACAGGGAGAAGTATAATATGCTTAATGATAACTTCGCCGATGAACAGCGCCAACGATTACCAAGAAAACTCAAGTAAGTCAATTAAGCAACTAGACAGTTAGATTCTATCTAATGATGCTTTTCTAACTACTACCGGGTAGGAATATCGAATTTAACAACTAAGAACATGAATATCACTCATTGAACATTTTGAGTAAAGTATGTGTTCAACAACCAGCGCATGTACACGCCCGTCACCTCGCGTACAAGGAATTTAAAGTATCACAATAATATCCTAGGGGTGAAAGTCCCCCACACGAGGTTAGACAAGCCACTTACCTCAATTCCGGTACAAAACCGCTAAGAAATAACTCTCTTGCCGCGAATGTCGGCCTCCACAGGTGTAATATCTGATAAAGATCAATGGAATCACATCAAAATAGGCCAATTGGGCATTACCCAATCAAAACAATCGAATTACACCCAAACCACAAAGTTGCCAAAACCCGACTTTCGGTACGCTTCTCGAAAAATTACGAAAGTTACATTTTCGAATTCCTTATCTCAACACGAGTCTAACCATACCAAGAACACCCAAATCGGATCACAAATGGCCCATCAAATCCTTGATTCTATCCAAGAGGGTTTTCTACCATTTTTAACAAAAATTCTCAAATTAAAGACTAAAACTTGCAATAGATTCGAGCTATACAACCAAAATTGAGTTAAGAGTACTTACCTTTTTGATTTCTCCAAAAATCTCCCGAAAAATCGCCTTACCCGAGCTCCAAATCGTCAAAAATGGCAAATGGGACGAAGTTTGAACTTTATTCTGCTGCCCAGGTATTTGTTCTTCGCGTTTGCGGTCCTTCTCTCGCGTTCGCGAAGAACAAACTCCCAAAAATACATTTTCCAACTTTGCTCGGACAGCCTCTATTGCAATGGTTATAACCTTTTACACATAACTCCAAATGACTATTATAATACGTTTCTGCAAACTAGATTCAAAGAGCTACAACTTTCGTTTTTGAATCACCTCAAAATTCCTTGTAGATAAAACGATATGAGCTTCCGAAGTAGGACCTGTGCGACAGAAAATCCTTCTTCGCGAACGCGAGGGACTCTTCGCGAACGCGAAGAACAAAGTCCCTGATGGAAAATCCTTCTTCGCGAACGCGATACCTCCATCGCGAACGCGAAGAACAAAGTCTTAGAGGCCAAATTCTTCTTTGCGAACGCGATGGGACCCTCGCGAACGCGAAGAACAATACCAGATACCAGAACAGCAGTCCAAAAACTTTCAAAAATGACCCGTTAGGCATCCGAAATCGTCCCGAGGCCCCCGGACCCCAACGAAAACCACCAACATACTCCAAAACATGATACGAACTTGTTCCAATCATAAAAACACCATCCTAAACATCAAAATCACCAATTACACACGGATTCAAGCCTAAGTTTCTTCAAAACTTTCGAAACTAACATTCAATCAAAAACCCGACCAAACGACGTCCGAATGACCTGAAAATTTGCGGACATATCCAAAATCACATAACGAAGCTACAGAAATTGTCGGAATTCCATTCCGACCCCCGGATCAAAATCTCACCTAACGTTCGGATTCGCCAAATTTGAAACTTCGGCATTTCAAGCCTAATTGAGCTACGGACCTCCAAAATACATTCCGAACACGCTCCCAACCCCCGAAATCACCTAACGGAGCTAATGGAACCATCGAATTTCCGTTCCGAGGTCATCTTAACATTGTTCCGGCTACGGGCCATTTTCTAACTTTAAAGCTCTCATTTAGGGACTAAGTGTCCCAAAATACTCCAAATTTCAGTACCGACTCTCCCGGCAAACCACAATAGCATAAATGAACTTAGGGGAACAGTTAAATTGGGGATTGGGGCGTAATTTTCTAAAACGACCGGCCGGGTATATATATATATATATATATATATATATATATATATATATATATATATATATATATATATATATATATATATATATATATATATATATATATATATATATATATATATATATATATATATATATATATATATATATATATATATATATATTGCAACTGTACAGGTTTATGTGGGTGACTGGCCTTAGCCTTGTCACTAGTTCGCTGGGATAGGCTAGGCACTTACCAGCACATGGGGTCGGTTGTGCTGATACTACACTCTGCGCTCTTTTTGCGCATATACAGGTTACGGACAGCAGCAGCGGCAGTAGCGACTTGTGGATTTTCCGACTATTGAGATTACGAGGTAGCCCTGCAGACGTCCGCAGGACCCGTTGTCTCTTCTATCTATGCTTTTCATTCTGTTATCTCATGTAATCGAGATAAACAACTTGTATTTTCTTTCAGACAATTATGTGTATTATTCTTAGAAGTTCGTGAGTATTGTGACACCAGCCTTGGGTAGTGTATCATGTTTGGGTTTTCTTTATCATATTTGACTAAGTCTTCCGCTAATTTTGATTATTCCGCTGTAATTTATATGTTTTTAATAATAAGTCTTAATAAGAATTTGTTAATTAATGGAGGTGTAATTAATATTTGGCTTGCCTAGCTTCCATTTAGTAGGCGCCATCATGACCCCCGATGGTGGGAAATCCGGGTCGTGACAAGTTGGTATCAGAGCACTAGGTTGCACAGGTCTCACAACTCACGAACAACCTTAGTAGAGTCCGAAGGATCGGTACGGAGACGTCTGTATTTATCCTCCAGAGGCTACGGAGTTAGGAAAATATTCCGTTTATTCTTTCCAGTCGTGCGACTTGATCTTTTGAATGTTAATTGAACTTCTACTCTGTTCTTCCGCAGATGGTAAGGACACGTGCATCCTCATCTACTGACCAGCAGCCCGAGGTCCCAGCAGCGGCAGCTCCCGCTAGGGGTAGAGGCCGAGGTCGAGGTTGTCCTAGAGGACAAGGTAGGGGCAGAGCTCAGCCCCGAGCAGCAGCACGAGTGGCAGAACCTCAGGTTCATGTCGAGGAGGAAGTTCCAGCCCCAACAGCTCCAGTAGGCCCAGCTGAGGTCCTAGGAGGAGCTTTGTTTTCACCGGATCTTCAGGATGCTTTGGTCCGGATAGCAGGTTTTATGGATCATATCACCGGAGCAGGTTTATTACCGGTAGCACCAGCCACTTCTCAGGCTGGAGGAGGTAATCAGACTCCTGCTACGCGCACTCCGGAGCCAGTAATTCCCCAGGCTCAGGATCCTGTGATTCAGCCAGTTGAGGCAGCTCGGCCTATTATTGTGACTCCGTCTAATGATGGTGCAGCCATGCCCGCTGACGCGTTATGGAGATTGGACAGGTTTACCAAGCTGTTCACTACCACATTCAGTGGCACTCCTTCAGAGGATCCATAGGATTTCCTATACAGCTGCCACGAAGTTCTCCGTACTATGGGTATTGTGGAGACTAATGGTGTGGACTTTGCTACTTTTCGGTTATCCGGTTCCGCCAAGACTTGGTGGAGAGATTATTGTCTATCCAGGCCAGCGGGATCGTCATCTTTGACTTGGGAGCAGTTTGCAGAATTATTTTTGGAGAAGTTCCTTCCAGCAACTCAACGGGAGGTTATGCGCAAACAATTTGAGCGTCTTCATCAGGGTTCTATGTCTGTCACGCAGTACGAGACTAGGTTCGTGGACCTGGCTCGTCATGCTATTATCATACTTCCCACCGATCGGGAGAGGGTGAGGAGGTTTATTGATGGCTTGAATCAGCCAATTCGACTACAGATGGCTATGGGGGCAGGAACTGAAATCACTTTTCAGGAGGCGGCTAATGCAGCCCGCCGGATCGAGACGGCTCTGTCACAGGGAGCGAGACATGGATCAGATAAGAGATCTCGTAATTCGGGTAGATTCAGTGGTACCTCGTCTGGAGATAGAGATTTTTATGATAGAGGCCATCCTCCTAGGCCTTATCGGTCAGCTCTTCAGGTTTCTCATGATGCTTCAGGTGATCGTAATTCTCAGCCACGCTACTCTGATCAGCAGCCTATCAGTGCACCACCACTTCGCTATTTTGAGCAGCCGAGGGCTTGTTTTACGTGCGGTGATCTTAGGCACATTGCAAAGTATTGCCCTCGATCTTCTGACAGATCTCAGCAGCAGGGTTCTCGTGCCATGATTCAGGTCCCAGTTCCCCCACAACCTGCCCAGCCAGCTAGAGGCGGAGGTAGAGGACATAGAGGTGGAGGTAGAGGTCATAGAGGTTGAGACCAGCCAGCAGCCGATCGTTCTAGAGATACTACTTCGGGTGGTGGGGCACAGCCCCGATGTTATGCACTTCCCGCTAGACCAGAGGCTGAGTCTTCTGATGCCGTCATTACAGGTATTATTTTGGTTTATGATAGAAAGGCATCAGCATTATTTGACCCCGGGTCTACATATTCGTACGTGTCTTCCTATTTTGCACCATACTTGGTTCAGCCCAGTGATCCACTGAGTGTTCCTGTTCATGTGTCTACACCAGTAGGCGATTCTATCGTGGTTGATCGAGTTCATCGGTCATGTATTATAGTAATTGAGGGTCTCGAGACCCGTCCTAATTATTACTCCTAAATATGGTGGACTTTGATATTATACTAGGCATGGACTGGCTATCTCTGTATCATGCTATTTTAGATTGCCATGCCAAGACTGTGACTTTAGCCCTGCCGAATTCGCCTCGTATAGAGTGGAAAGGAATTTTAGGTCATACTAGCCGTAATGTTATTTCTTATGTTAAGGCTCACCGTATGGTTGGAAAGGGATGCTTGGCTTATTTGGCCTATGTCCGTGATTCTAGTGCTGAGGTTCCTTCTATTGACTCTGTGTCTGTGGTTCGCGAATTTCCTGAAGTATTTCTTTCAGACTTGCCAGGTATACCGCCCGATAGGGACATCGATTTTTGCATTGATTTGGCTCCAGGCACTCAACCCATTTCCATTCCCCCATACCGTATGGCTCCGCCAGAGTTAAAAGAATTGAAGGAACAGTTGCAGGATTTACTTGAAAAGGGTTTCATTAGACCCAGTGTTTCGCCGTGGGGTGCACCAGTATTATTTGTAAAGAAGAAAGATGGTTCGATGAGAATGTGCATTGACTATCGACAGTTAAACAAGGTGACTATCAAAAATAAATATCCACTTCCGCGAACTGATGATTTATTTGACCAGCTTCAGGGTGCCAAGGTATTTTCAAAGATAGATTTGAGATCTGGCTATCATCAGCTAAAGATTAGGGCATCTGATATCCCTTAGACAGCGTTCCGCACTCGGTATGGACATTATGAATTTCTGGTCATGTCTTTTGGGTTGACAAATGCTCCAGCAGCTTTTATGGAATTAATGAATCGGGTGTTCCGGCCTTATTTAGACTTGTTTGTAATAGTCTTTATTGATGACATATTAATATATTCCCGCAGTCAGGAGGAGCATGCGCAACATCTCAGAGTGGCCTTGCAGACTCTGAGAGATAGCCAGCTATATGCAAAATTTTCAAAGTGTGAATTTTGGCTAAGTTCAGTTGCATTCCTGGGTCATATTGTGACGGCAGCAAGTATTCAGGTTGATCCGAAGAAAATTGAGGCAGTCAAGAACTGGCCTAGACCGACATCAGCCACAGATATTCGGAGTTTCTTGGGGTTAGCGGGTTATTATCGCCGATTCGTAGAAGGAGAAGGGTGTTCAATTTGAATGGTCCGATGAATGTGAGGCGAGCTTTCAAAAGCTCAAGACAACCTTGACCACAACACCGATATTGGTTTTACCCATAGGTACGGGACCTTATACTGTTTATTGTGATGCTTCCCGTATTGGGCTTGGTGTAGTGTTAATGCAGGATGGCAAGGTTATTGCCTATACTTCGAGGCAGTTAAAGATTCATGAGAAGAACTATCCAGTGCATGATCTAGAATTGGCGGCGATTATTCACGCATTGAAGATCTGGAGGCATTATTTGTATGGTGTAGCATGTGAAGTATACACCGATCATAAGAGTCTTAAGTATTTGTTTAAGCAGAAAGAGTTGAATATGAGGCAGAGAAGGTGGCTAGAGTTGCTAAAAGACTATGATGTTACTATTTTATATCACCCAGGTAAGGCCAATGTGGTGGCCGATGCATTGAATAGAAAGTCTGCCAACATGGGTAGTCTTGCATATATTCCGGTCAGTCAGAGACCATTAGCTCTAGATGTCCATGCCTTAGCCAACCGGTTCGTGAGATTAGACATTTCTGAGCCTAGCAGGGTGTTAGCCTGCACGGTCGCTCGTTCTTCTTTATTAGAGCGTATCCGTGAGAGGCAATTTGATGATCCTCATTTGCGTGAGTTGAGAGATATAGTACAGCGGGGAGGTGCCACACAGGTAAATCTAGATGATGATGGGGTATTGAAATTGCAGGGTCGAGTTTGTGTGCCCAATGTCGAAGGGATTCGAGAGTTAATCTTAGCGGAGGCCCACAGCTCGCGGTATTCTATTCACCCAGGCGCCGCGAAGATGTACCAGGACTTACGGCAGCACTATTGGTGGCGCAGAATGAAGAAAGATATCGTTGCGTATGTCGCTCGGTGTCTAAATTGTCAGCAGGTGAAATATGAGCACCAGAGACCTGGTGGTGTATTCCAGAGGATTGAAATTCCCGAGTGGAAATGGGAGCGGATCACTATGGACTTCGTTATTGGACTTCCTTTGACTCGGAGGAAATTTGATGCTATTTGGGTCATTGTTGATAGGCTGACCAAGTCAGCACACTTTATTCCAGTATCTGTCTCCTACTCGTCGGAGAGGTTAGCGGAGGTTTACATTAGGGAGATTGTTTGTCTCCATGGAGTGCCAGTATCTATTATCTCTGATCGGGGTACGCAGTTTACCTCGCTGTTCTGGAGAGCGGTCCAGCAGGAGTTAGGCACCCAGGTTCAGTTGAGTACAACATTTCATCCTCAGCCGGATGGCCAGTCCGAGAGGACTATTCAGATTCTAGAGGACATGCTTCGAGCCTGTGTTATTGATTTCGGAGGTTCGTGGGACCTGTTTCTGCCATTAGCAGAGTTCGCCTACAATAACAGTTACCAGTCTAGCATCCAGATGGCTCCGTATGAGGCATTGTATGGTAGGCGATGTCGATCACCGTTGGATGGTTTGAACCGGGAGAGGCTCGGTTGTTGGGTACAGACTTAGTTCAGGAGGCCTTGGATAAGGTCAAGACTATTCAGGAGAGATTGCGTTCAGCTCAGTCCATGCAGAAGACTTATGCGGATCGTAAGGTTCGAGATGTAGATTTCATGGTTGGTGAACGAGTATTGCTCCGAGTGTCGCCTATGAAGGGCGTGATGAGGTTCGGGAAGAAGGGCAAGCTCAGCCCCAGGTATATTGGTCCATTTGAGATTCTAGACAGAGTGGGAGGGGTGGCTTACAGATTAGCTTTGCCGCCTAGCTTATCAGCCGTGCATCCAGTCTTTCACGTATCTATGCTTCGGAGATACCACGGCGATCCCACACATGTGTTAGACTTCAGTACTGTCCAATTGGACAATGATCTATCCTACGAGGAGGAGCCGGTGGCTATTCTAGACCGGCAGGTTCGACAGCTGAGGTCGAAGAGTTATCCTTCTGTGCGTGTTCGGTGGAGAGGTCAGCCTCCCGAGGCATCGACCTGGGAGTCCAAGTCTGATATGCGGAGCCGCTACCCACACTTGTTTCCTAACTCAGGTACTTCTTTCTTTTGTCCGTTCGAGGACGAACGGTTGTTTTAGAGGTGGAGATTGTGATGACCCAAAGGGTAATCACTTGTTTTATTAATCATGTCGAGCTTCTGAGGCCTTGAAAACCTCATTTATAGTTGCCTCGATTTGCGTGCACAGTCCTGGCACAAAGCTGGAAAAGTTTTATGTTGAAATATGTGAAATATGTGAAAAAGTTGAAGAATTTTTATATTAATATTGATATGGTTTACTTTGGTCAACATTTTTGGTAAACGGACCCGGATCCGTGATTTGACTGTCTCAGAAAATCCGTAGAAAAATATGGAACTTGGGCATATGCCCGGAATTGAAATCCGAGGTCTAGAACCCCAGTAAAAGAATTTTTCTGTTAAATTGTTTTCTGAAAATGTTTAAGGAAAATGAAACTGAATTTTTATTAAAAAGTACCGGTATCGGGCTCGTATTTTGGTTCCGACGCCCGGTACAAGTCATATATATTGGTTAAGCGCTTCCTGTAAAGTTTGGTTGAAAACGGACGTCGTTTGACGTGTTTTGGCTTTAAATTGAAAATTTTGGAAGTTTTGAAATTTTGAAAGAATTCTTGAGATTTAAGGCTCAATTCCTTGATTTTGGTGTTATTTTGGCGATTTGATTGCGCGAGCAAGTTCGTATGATGTTTTTGAGTCAGTGTGCATATTTGGTTTGGAGCCCCGAGGGCTCGGGAGTGTTTCGGAGGTGGTTCGGGGTGTTTTTGGATTTGAAAACACAGCAGAAATTCTGCAACTTCTGCAGAGGGATTTTGTTCTACGCGATCGCGGCCTCATCCACGCGATCGCACAGCATTGGCCAGTTCTTCTACGCGATCGCAGCATCTCTCACGCGATCGCGTAGCTTCCAGTTCTTCCCCCACGCGATCGCAGTCATGTTCACGCGATCGCATAGGCCAAATAGGCTGCCCGTGAGTTTCCTCTACGCGATCGAAGCAATCCTTCACGCGATCGCGTAGCTTCCAGTCTTTTCTCTACGCGATCGCAACCATTTGCACGCGATCGCATAAGAGGCCAGTCTTTCCTCTACGCAATCGCAGCCCAATTCACGAGATCGCGTAGGGTAATTTCGCCCAGTGAATTCTTCAGCTCAAAAACAGAACACTTACGGGATTTTATCCCATTTTCACAAACCTCTCTCTTCTCCACAGCTTCTTGGGCGATTCTTGAGCAATCCTTCTTCATACTTCTTGGGTAAGTGATTCTTGACTCGTTTTGTTTGTTTCCCATCAATATTATTTGAATTCCTAGGCCTAAATATGTGTAAATTGGTAGAAAAATTAGAGAAATGGGTATAGTTAGGGTTTTCAAAGAATTTGCGATCGAGGCCTCGTTTTGGAGTCGAACTTAAGAACAAATTGTATATTTGAACTCATGGAGGATTGAGTGAACTTATTTTGGTTCGAAACTTGAGTTTCGATTATGTGGGCCCGGGGTCGATTTTTACTATTCCGGGCAGAATATTGTAAAAATCATAATTAGCAATATGAACTAGTTTGTTAAGTAGAATTGATGATATTAAATCAATTGTGTATAGATACGATTGGATTGGAGACAAATTCGAAAGGAAAAGGCATTGCTACGGATTGAATCGTTCGTAAACTTTCGAGGTAAGTTGTTTGTTCTATCCTAGCTCGAAGGAATAGGAATTTAGTTATGAATAAATTGTTGATTAAGAGTTATTGGTGTTATACCGGTAATGGAGATAAATTGTTGAAATTATTATCAATTATTGGTTTAAAACCGGTAATTATAAATATTGTTGATGTAGAGATTATTGGCTAAATGCCGGTAATATATATAATCATGAATTGGGATCGTGTGGCGCGCCGACCAGTAATATATATTTATGAATTGGGATCGTGTGGCGCGCCGACCACTTATATAATAAGAAATGGGATCGTGTGGCACGCCGACCACAAAGTGATTTAAATCTTGGCATTGGCCATAGTTGCCGGTAGCCTATTGATATATTTGGGAGCGGGTGGTACGCCTACCACAAGATATAATTACGGTGATAGTTGGGAGCGGGTGGTACGCCTACCACGAGATATGAAATGAGAGAGGAATTGAGACATGAAAGTAAGATTTATTCTGTTGATTAGATTATTCTGGATATCATGAGTTATTGACTGTTATTTCAGAGCAGAGTCTTTCCTTATAAATGTATTGTATGTATATATATATATATATATATATATATATATATATATATATATATATATATATTACAATATAAATACAGGTTTATGTGGGTGACCGGCCTTAGCCTTGTCACTAGTTCGCTAGGATAGGCGAGGCACTTACCAGCACATGGGGTCGGTTGTGCTGATACTACACTCTGCGCTCTTTTTGCGCAGATACAGGTTACGGACAGCAGGAGCGGCAGTAGCGACTTGTGGATTTTCCGACTATTGAGATTACGAGGTAGTCCTGCAGGCGTTCGCAGGACCCGTTGTCTCTTCTATCTATGCTTTTCATTCTGTTATCTCATGTAATCGAGATAAACAACTTGTATTTTCTTTCAGACAATTATGTGTATTATTCTTAGAAGTTCGTGAGTATTGTGACACCAATCTTGGGTAGTGTATCATGTTTGGGTTTTCTTTATCATACTTGACTAAGTCTTCCGCTAATTTTGATTATTCCGCTGTAATTTATATGTTTTTAATAATAAGTCTTAATAAGAATTTGTTAATTAATGGCGGTGTAATTAATATTTGGCTTGCCTAGCTTCCATTTAGTAGGCGACATCATGACCCCCGATGGTGGGAAATCCAGGTCGTGACACACGCCGCCATGGTTATATTGTTGGGATCGGGTGGCACGCCGCCATAGGTATACTGTTGGGATCGGGTTGCATGCCGCAACAGTGTGATGTTTATTTCAGTGTCCATAATTGCTCTTATGTGTTCTGTTTCCTATTTTTCTGAGGAAGTCCATGTTAGTGTGAGAGTTGAATAGTTCTCTCTAGTGTTCGCCTTCCTATCACGTACGAATTAGTGGATTACTAGCACATTGTGTCATCTTGTGGGACTTTTGATTATGTCTGATATGGCTTATCGCCTGAGTAGTTCGTACTGGGTTAGATGAGATTATGTGATTTGAGGTCAGTGCAAACTGATTATATGATGTATATTACAGAGGAAAGAATCATCCTCTGGTTTAGGACAAGGTAATGAATCTTATCAGGAGTATAGACCCAATGAATTGTTGGTTCAGTACTTGGTTATGGATATCGGCACATTTCTTCTGTAGTGTCAGTATTGTAAAAGTTAGAACGAGGCCTATGTAGATTATGAGGTGCAATGGGAGCATCTGATTCGTTGAATTTTGACTAATTTGGTCATAAAATATTATTGTGGTCCTGTGGATTTTGAGTTGCAAGGTAAGAATCCAGCAAGGTTATGCAGTCATGTTTGAGGACGGCGTTTGAGGAATATTGAGTGATCTCTTGATGAAAATAAGCCCGACATAGAATTCCGGATGTTGGAATTAGGCTCTAAGACTTAATTGCTTAAACAAGAGGGAATATCTTCAGATTATATCAGGCCAATGTGCTCAGCCGAGTCCTAGATTTATTGGCCCTTTTGAGATTTTGAGGCGTGTTGGGGAGTTTGCTTATGAGTTGGCCTTACCTCCCAGCCTAGCCGGGGTCCATCCCGTGTTTTATGTCTCTATGCTCCGGAGATACCATTGTGACCCGTCGCGTGTGTTGGATTTCACTTATGTTTAGCTAGGCGAAGATCTGTCTTACGTTGAGGGGCCAGTGGCCATTCTAGACAGGCAAGTCAGGAAGCTAAGGTCAAAGAACGTCGTTTCAGAAAAAGGTTCAGTGACAGGGTCAGCCGGTCGAGGAGGCGACTCGGGAGACCGAGCAGGACATGCGCAACCAATACCCTCATTTCTTCACCACTCCAAGTATGCTTTCTATGCTCGTTCGAGGACGAACGAATCTTTAAAGTGTGGGAAGATGTAACGACCCGGCCGGTCATTTTAGAAAATTTCGCCCCAATCCCCAATTTAGCTGTTCCCCTAAGTTC